>QODF01000022.1:217854-244528 GCA_024372805.1 Oostethus manadensis | reverse complement strand
GAGGAGTTCCGAGTGAAGGTAGGACTACATCAGGGATCAGCTCTGAGCCCCTTCTTGTTTGCTATGGTGATGGACAGGCTGACGGACGAGGTTAGACAGGAATCTCCGTGGACTATGATGTTTGCAGATGACATTGTGATATGTAATGAGAGCAGGGAACAGGTGGAGGAGAAGCTTGAGGGGTGGAGGTTTGCCCTGGAAAGGAGAGGAATGAAGGTCAGCCGCAGCAAGACGGAGTACATGTGTGTAAATGAGAGGGACCCAAGTGAGGTTACAGGGAGAAGAGATAAAGAAGGTGGAGGATTTTAAGTACTTAGGGTCAACAGTCCAGAGCAATGGGGAGTGTGGAAAAGAGGTGAAGAAGCGTGTGCAGGCAGGCTGGAATGGGTCTGGAGGTAGCAGAGATGAAGATGCTGAGGTTCTCTTTGGGTGTGACCAGGATGGACAAGATCAGGAATGAGCACATCAGAGGAGAGCACATGTTAGAGGTTTTGGAAATAAAGTCAGGGAGGCCAGACTGAGATGGTTCGGACATGTCCAGAGGAGAGATAGTGAATATATTGGTAGATGGATGCTAAGTTTTGAATTGCCAGGCAGGAGGCCTAGAGGAAGACCAAAGAGGAGGTTTATGGACGTAGTGAAAGAGGACATGAAGGTAGTTGGCGCAAGACAAGAGGATACAGAAGACAGAGTTAGATGGAGGCAATTGATTCACTGTGGTGACCTCTGAATGGATAAGCCCAAAGGAAAAGAAGAAGTATTTTCTTTTATGGATGAGAAAAAGCTATGTTAAAGGATAACATAACATGCAATTCTTTGTAAATTCATTGCAAAAAAACTAACTGGTTTTGGTCATGCAAACACACCAAAGCCCAAATGTTGGGTAATGCAAGTTACTGAAGTTACATTTGAACAGGCAACCCTTCTCGTGTGGTTGTGTACAGTTGGAAACACATGCAGGTTCCTGCAGGCGTGCTTCTTCTCTTCATTTTTCACAGAAATTATGTTTGCACCAGATGTCCTACCATGTGGCTGGCGTTTAAAAGGTACACAATCCAGGACTCCAGTTCATCCAAAATGTTCTGACAAAGTTAAGATTTTAGGCTTTAGGGCTTCCCGGAACCTGTGAGGGCCACTAGTGAGCATGTGACACAGCATCTCCATGACAAACTGAAACAACTCCTCAATGAAGTTCACATTTCCATATCCAGCTTTGCCCCCCCACAAGCTTTGACTGGAGTCACAAACACACAAGCACACGTGTTTCTGTTTAAAGCCAACAAAGCCGCACTGTCGTTCTTCTCCAAGGAAAACAAACCAGGCCCAGATAGCCCGGAACAATGAACAATGCTAACTGTGTGTAGTACTTCACATTTCATCCTACTGGATCACAGACCTGCTAACTCTGCTGCGCAAACAAGTTATTCATGCAAGGACGGGCCAGAATCAAGATGAGTAGTCTTCAGACTCCGTTGTGGGTTGGTGAGGAAGTCCAACTCGATAATTAGTCTTGTCCTCACTCTTAAACACATTATAACGGGACTGTGTGTATAATTCCGGTTAATAAAACACCTCAATAAATACACTTTTGCCATCTTAGCAACTTTGTCGCTATATTTAGCGAGTAACTCAAAATCAGGGGTTCTCAACACTATACCGGGCCATGAGCAGGGCTGAACGACAATAAATGATGATTATAAAAAATACAATACACATTGTTTCATAAAAAAAACCAAAAAACATAGTTTTTGCATTTATATGTTGTTGCGATCGGCAACCAGTCCCACTTCGTTCAACGGTTCTTGAACGCACCATGGTGCATGTGCTAACTTTCTCCTACCCTGTACAGATTGACTACTATGCTGTATTTTTACCATTTTTTCACCTCATATTTGGTCTTAAATGTTGATATGTGGGAATGCATGAAGGTAAATTTTGATGAAGTTATGGACTGCTAATGTGGTGCACAACCTCCAGTTAATTCAGTGCTTCTCAAATAGTGGGACGGGACCCCTTGTGGGGGGCGCGAGAGGCTGGGAGTTGTACATTTATTTATTGGAATACAAATTTATAAATGTACAAATTTATTTAAATAAATATACGTACAAATTTATTGTGCATTTATTTATTGGCGTACACACACATCAAACAGCGACGTTATAAACTTTTCTCTGAAAAACAAACTCCAGGCTTGTACTTGTGGATCTGCTTATGTTTTGTGATTTTAATTAAATGTTGTTAGTTTTACACAACACATAATAAATGAGTTAAAATAAATCTCTAATATTGTACGAACATCCCAGTGGTGTAAAAAAAACAACTGTTTGTCCCCTTCCTGATTTATTGTTTTTGCATGTTTGTCATACTTAAATGTTTCAAATCATTAAACTAATTTAAATATTTGTCACTTACAACACAGCTGAAAACAAAATGCAGTTTTTAAATGAAACATTTTATTATTAAGGGAGAAAAAAAATGAATCCAAACCCGCATGGCCCTATGTGAAAAAGTGATTGGCACTTTGGTGGTTTATCCCACCTGAGTTAATTTTATCTGGCCACACCCAGGCCCGATTACTGTCACCCCCGTTCTCAATGAAGAAACCACTTAAATAGGACCTTCCTGACAAAGAAAAAACTGTGGTGAACCTTCCCAAAAGTGGCTGGCCAACCAAAATTACACCAAGAGTGCAGCAACAACTCATCCAAAAGGTCACAAGAACTGCAAGCTTCACTTGCCTCAGTTAACGTCCGTGTTCATGACAAAGACCCGGGGCAAAAATGGCCTGCATGGCAGAGTTCCGAGACGAAAACCACTGCTGAACAAAAAGAATCTCAGTTATGCCAGAAAACATCTTGATGACCCCAAAGACCAAAGTTGAAATTATTGAATGGTGTGTGTCCCATTACATTAAAAAGAACAGACAAACACCATACCAACAGTACAAGATGGTGGTGGTAGTGTGATGGTCTGGGGCTGTTATGTGGTTTCAGTACCTTGAAGACTTGCTATGATAAATGGAATCCTGAATTCTGCTGTCTAGCAAAAAATCTTGAAGAAGAATGTCCAGTCATCCGTGATAATGATAATGACCAAAAACACACCAGCAAGTCCACCTCTAAATGGCTCGAGAAAAACAAAATGGAAACTTTGGAGTGGCCTAGTCAAAGTCCAGACCTGAATCTTATTGAGATGCTGTGGCATTACTTTAAAAAGGCGCTTGATGTAAAAAAACAACATTACAACTATTTGCCAAAATTGCTCCACAGCGCTCATTGCAAGTTATTGCAAATGTTTGATTGCAGTTGTTGCTGCTAAGGGTGGCCCAACCATTTATTAGGTTCAGGGGGCAAAATTTTTGATTTTTTTTTCTCCCTTAAAAATCAATCGTTTCGCTTAAAAACTGCATTTTGTGTTTAGTTGTGCGTCATTGACCAATATTTAAATTTGTTTAATGATATGAAGCATCCTGCGATTGACTGGTGACCAGTCCAGGGTGTACCCCGCTTCCCCAATGTTAGCTGGGATAGGCTCCAGCATACCTGCGACCCTAAAGAGGATAAGCGGTTTAGAAAGTGGATGAATGAATGACATGAAGCATTTAAGTGTGACAAACATGCAAAACAAAAATAAATCGGGAAGGGGATTCCCGATTTATTCCCCACACCACTCTGTGTTGAACTTTTCGGTTGTGTTTTTTTTTTACCCACTTGTTGTCCTAAACAGTTATTTCTCGCTCCTACTGTGTCCTACACATTAATACTCCATGCGCACTCATTATTTTAATGTTTTGGGTTTGAAGAGGAAGGAGACGGAGGCAGCAGCCTACCTGCAAAAGGCAGTAAAGTGTCCTACCTTGGACTCTTGTTTCCGGACGCCTTTGGTCGAGTGACTCTTGACATGTTTTCGCAGTGAGCTGGGGTCGGTGTAACGCTTGGTACAGCCCGGGATCTGGCAGGCGTACGGTTTCTATAAACCAAACACGACAAATGGATGGACATAAGGCGGATCGATTGTCTCTTAGCATGCAAGTTCAGTGTTTCCCATGCATTCATTTATAACTCTGAATGAACACATTTGGACCGCCACTAATAGATTTGGCGCTACCTGTTCACATCACAAAGAGATTGACTGTGATTACATAGCTTTCCACCCCCATTCCATACAGTAGATGACATTGATAGTCTGCTTCTTAACACTCGGGTCTGCCAGAAAAAAAAGAATATGTAGTAGGAGGGATCTGAGTATTCACAAAACTCTAGACTCTGCTTTTAAAACCGCTGCAACTGCCAAAATCTTGCAACTTTTCCTGGTCTTACTGTACACAAGAGCACAGACCACTCTTCTCAAAGTGTAGCCCCACAGTCTAAAATCATTCGCTGGCATCTCCGTCCTTCTCGTGACATTGAAAAAACACATAAAGAATTGACAGCATAAAGTTTTAGTATTATTTGTTTTGCTTTTGGGGCCGCACGGTGGATGACTGGGTAGCACGTTGGCCTCACAGTCAGGAGGTTCAGGGTTCGAATCTCCGTTGGGCATCTCTGTGTGGAGTTTGCATGTTCTCCCCGTGCGTGTGTGGGTTTTCTCCGGGTACTCCGCTTTCCTCCCACATTCCAAAAACATGCATGTTAGGTTAACTGCCGACTCTAAATTTCTCATAGGTATGAGTGTGAGTGTGAATGGTTGTATGTCTATATGTGCCCTGCGATTGACTGGCGACCAGTCCAGGGTGTACCCCGCCTCTCGCCCAAAGTCAGCTGGGATAGGCTCCAGCATCCCCCCGACCCTAATGAGGATAAGCGGTATAGAAAATGAATGAATGTTTTGCTTTTCATATTTTTTGCTTATATTTGTCTCCCAGGGCGTCCATAAACAACAAATAGATTGCAGCCTGTGGGAAACACTGAAGTTCCATACACAAAAGTCTAGAAGGAGACTAAATAAAAGTCATCATGACGTGACCCCGCCACCTAAGGTGAACGTGACACAAACAAGTGACAAGAGAACAGAAAAAGGAAAAATGACAGGAGGGACAGGAAGCATATGAGGATTCAGTTTGACAAAATAAGTGTCTTTACCTTTCATCTCAAGACTTCTGGACAGGGAGAGAAACAAAAGTTAAGGCATGTTTAAAAAGACATTGTTACATTGTGCCATGTATCTCTTGAGATCATTTTTGAGATCATTTTGCTGTGATGTTATCTGCTGTGCCACTCCCAGCCACCGGAGGGTTTATTTTCCTATGTGACGAAGACGCGAGCGCCACTGCGATCCTGTGTACGTATGTGTTCCACAGTGGATGAAGATGTGCGAGTCTCAGCCATCAGCCGTCGCATACGCAGCAAGGAGCAGCTATTAGTGCGCATTAATAGGACAGAAAAGAGGGAGGCATGTTTGTCATGCAAACATATTACTCTTTTGTATGCAACTCATACAAACCATTGTATGAGTTGCTGGCACCGGCGTTGTTCAAGCATAACTAAAGACACTAACAAACCTTTGAAGAAGTAATCCCCCCTGCCCCCTCACTGCGCCCACCCAAGGGAGACCAAGTCCACTATTTGAGAAGCACTGAGTTACACAAAGGTGAGCTTGTGGACAGAAAGGCAACAATTTTGCTGTCATCTCATCTCCTGTATGCTGTGATGTATCAGCAGTTGTCACGGTCCTCAGTTTACTTCTTTATTATCTCCCAGCATTTACACAAGTAACGAATGCCAGCAGAGATGCTTGACCGAGTAAACATCCCTCCCTGAGTTGTGCTGAACATTGACTTTGCTTTGGTCTTGAATGTCGACTGTTGTTCGAGCCTCAGTGTATCGTCTACGTTGTATGCTCATTGTTGCATTGACAGAATCCTAAATTATAGGTGGGGGGCAAAATGAGCGAGGAGCCGTGGACTCACCGTATCCAAGTGCGTTCTCTGGTGTTTGGCACGGTCGCTGGAGTTGCTGAAGGCCTTGAAGCAGCCGAGGTGCTGACAGATGTACGGCTTCTCCCCCGTGTGGCTCCGCAGGTGAATCTTCAGGTTTTCCAGGCGGGAAAACGCTTTGGTGCAGCCCTCAAACTGACGAGAGGTTCAACATCACGTCATTTTTTTTTCCTTTGAAGCTTTTACACAGCTGTTGCAAGCACACTGAATGCACCAAAAAGCTTTTCCAAGAGCCCGATTGAGCAACAAGAAATTACACCCCGTTTCTAAAGTGCATTACACAACCTCACGCAACTAATCTATTGTAATAGAATTCAACATCAATGCAATTTATTGCACTTTATTGCTGTTCAACTGGGAGCTACCCCTAATTATTTGATGCATTAATGAACACAGCTTGAGTTTGTTTCTTATAAACACACATTTAGTCTTGCTTTAACTACAAATCATTTTCTACTTAATTAGCCCTTCCAGGGGTTTTTATTCTGACTGGTGGGTCAATAAATAAATGCCACCTTGTTACTTTAAATGCGCCTGTGCGCAAAATGTGCGTTTAATTCATTTAACATTAAGCACAGAACTCGTAAAAATTTTTTTACCTGCAGTAATTTTTTGGGGGGGGGTTTACCAAGAGCATCCATGCACTGTTGATTTTAGGTTGGAGGGAGTCACTCCATCAATTAGAAAAAAAACTAAAGTGTTTACAGCTTGAGTGGCAACTGTCTAAAGCCAATTTTGAAATGACCAGATGCTAAAAAAGAGGGAAACGCACAAGCCGACACAGAGCAACTTACCTGTGTCTGCCTCCATGTACCTTCCACGCCATGACATAACTGCATACAGTATAAGTAGCCCAAGTGTGACTATCACTCTAAACAAATTCATCCCACAGCCAGAGAGTCTTCAGACTCACGCTGACAGTAGTTTGGCCAGAAAATATGGAGCGCTATACAAGCCCCGCAAAGCGCCTTTCGTGTTGCTGACTCACTGTCAGTGCAATTTTAACGCGATTGAATTGCATATTATATCAACAATATTCCATCCATTTTTCATTCATAATCATTTCACATCGTTTCCTTCATGTAAAGCTATACTTATTCTTTATAAAATGCATTTTATGTTCATATTTTTTGGTGTCAGGAATGGAGTAATTGGATTTACATTATTTCCATCCATCCATTTTCTATGGCGCTTATCTTCACCAGGGTCGTGAGGGTACATCCTGGTCANATGAGACTCAGCACCTCCAAATCCGAGGCCATGGTTCTCAGTCGGAAACGGGTGGACTGTACCCTCCGGGTTGGGAGTGAGGTCTTGCCTCAGGTGGAGGAGTTCAAGTATCTCGGGTTCTTGTTCACGAGTGAGGGAAGGTTGGAGCGTGAGATCGACAGACGGATCGGTGCAGCATCTGCAGTAATGCGGTCGCTGTACCGGACCGTCGTGGTGAAGAGAGAGCTGAGCCGGAAGGCAAAGCTCTCTGTTTACCGATCGATCTACGTTCCCACCCTCACCTATGGTCATGAGTTATGGGTCATGACCGAAAGAATGAGATCGCGGATACAAGCGGCGGAAATGAGTTTCCTTCGTAGGGTGGCTGGACTCACCCTAAGAGATAGGGTGAGGAGCTCGGCCATCCGGGAGGAGCTCAGAGTAGAGCCGCTGCTCCTTCACATCGAGAGGAGCCAGTTGAGGTGGCTCGGGCATCTAGTCCGGATGCCTCCCGGGCGCCTCCCTGGTGAGGTGTTTCGGGCATGCCCAGTCGGGAGAAGGCCCCCGGGAAGACCTAGGACACGCTGGAGGGACTATGTCTCACAGCTGGCCTGGGAACGCCTTGGTGTCCTCCCGATGGAGCTGGAAGAGGTCGCTGGGGACCGGGAAGTCTGGACTTCCCTACTGAAGCTGCTGCCCCCGCGACCCGGACCCGGATAAGCGGTGGAAAATGGATGGATGGATGGAATCTCATTTATCTAAAGTTTGCAGTTTTTAAATGTGTTGTTTTAAAAAATAGTTAAATCTTTGTTTTGCTTTTTTTACTTTACTGTGCCCAACATCATCTGAACCGTGACCTTAAAAAGTAACTGTAATGTAAACTGTAATGATTAAGGAGTACTGTTACTACCCTAATATCAAGTGATTAAAAGTGCAGTGCTATACCTAGCCGACTAACTGAAAGCTTTCTCCAGCAATGTCTGGCAAAAGTGCCAAAAGACACCAAAATAAGTGATGTATACCACTTTTCGTCATCCTGCCATTGGGGTACCAACCATGGTGGTACTGTACCCAAAGTATGGCGCTACACAGACAGGAGTTCATTGATTGGCTGACAGGGAATCATCAGTTTAGCAATGGGAAGAACACAAAACTATTATTACTCTTTAAATCAGAATTTACCACCTCAAACCGTACCAAAACATCTGAACTGAGCTGGACCGCTAGGTGGTCATCACTTCAGATCGAGGATGCGTAAGATCCAATAGGGACTCACCATGCACTTGTTGGGTTTCTCTCCAGAGTGCACCCTCATGTGGATGAGCAGCTTGTAGCGGGCATTGAAGGGCTTGCGGCGCCGCACACAGCCAGCCCAGAAGCAGGCGAACTCCTCACCCTTGCGCTGGTCGATGTGCACCTTCTCAATGTGCCTCACCAGCTCTTCCTGGCTGCCATAGGCAGCGCTGCAGTCAGTCCAAAGGCACGGCTGGTCCTGCTGGTCTGGGCCATGTGGGGCAATATGGAACAGATCTCCCTGCTGGTTATTCATGTGGAAGAAGTCCTCTGTTGGCTCTTCTTTTATTGAGTGATTCTCCTCATGTAATTGTTGCTGACGAGAGGTTTCGTTGATGGAGGAGGTCAGAAAGAATGATGATGAGGAGGGGGAAAAGGATGATGATGGAGATGTGAGCATGTGGGATACAAGAGGTGTAGGTTGGGAACTGCAAGTGAACCTTTGGGGGTCTTTAGAATTCACATGTGTCGTGGTGGAGAAGCTGGCCTCTGTTCTGTCAGCAGTGGACCTGCTGGTCTTACAGCTGAGCAGGTCCAGCGAAGACAAGGAGGTTCTGGGTGCACGGCACACTGCAGGCACTGAGCCTGAGAGGACAGATGATTGGCAGAAGCCACCTGAAGCCAGCTGTTCCAGTTGGTCCTCCACATCTTCAAAGACACTTCCAAAGCCAGGAAGAGTCAGCTGCACGTCTGGAGGTCCGAGGTCAGGGGGCCACATCTATGCACAGCATCAGCGTCGGTAATGAGAACTTTTTAAGCGTCCGTCGGAGGTTAGGCCGCCGCAAACATCTTCTAGTACCTCAATGTGTTCACATGAGCTTGCATCTGGTGTGGCCGCCTTTCATCTTCACCCTCTTGTGTCATTGGCTCCAAACTGCTGCGTGGTCATGCATCTTGTGTGCGCTGGGGCGGAAACAAACCAAGCCCAATTGAGTCATTTTAGAAAAGCACTTTGGGAAGTGCATCAGCAACAGCTTTGTCCACCAGCAAGGAAATGTTTGCAGTTCATTAAAATTGGAAGAGACCATTTTAAAATACATTTTGTGTGTTTTTGGATTATATAGTTTGCATTTCCACTAAGCGTAATGGTTTGGTACACAGTCGTCACTCGCTGCATCGTGGTTCAGACATCGCTCCCTCACTTTATTTTGAAATTTTTTAAAAATTATTTAATGAACGCAGTTTCGTGGTTTATTGTTAGTCAAAAATTATGGCAAGACAAGTTTTATGTAATAGTCTGGTCACCGGGCATAAGAAATGTTACATTGATGAGACATAAAATTAGTACTGCATTGCATGACCTTCACACTGCATGGAGTCTAACATGATACGTACGTTTTTGGCTTTTGACTTTTTCCTTCTTCCCACTCCATATGAAACACTTTCTTTTAGAATAATAAATTGGAGAGGCTAACTAGTTAGCTAGATAGCTTGCTATGCAAGCAGTGGTGCATTCTGATCCCGTAGCCTGTGCAATGTGGTGCAAACAAATAATAGTACGATTGCAAGGATGACTATAGGTACTGTATGTTATTTCATATCTATCGAGCTCTATTGATGTTCAAAACAGTATTTAAAAGTCATAAACAGTTTTTTATGCTCCAATTATGAAAACATTCCGTTTAATTTTGAATCCCAATTATTGAAAAATCTACACCCTTGCAAGGGTACTGGAGGGTATGTGGGAGTTTGCCCAACCGGTCTACATGTGCTTTGTAGACTTGGAGAAGGCATTCGACCGTGTCCCTCGTGGTGTCCTGTGGGGGGTGCTCCGGGAGTACGGGATTGGTGGCCCCCTACTACGTGCCATTCGGTCCTTGTACAATCGAAGCAGGAGCCTGGTTCGCATTGCCAGCAGTAAGTCGAGCTTGTTTCCGGGGAACGTTGGCCTCCGCCAAGGCTGCCCTTTGTCACCGATTCTGATTCTCGAAGGCAAAGCTCTCTGTTTACCGATCGATCTACGTTCCCACCCTCACCTATGGTCATGAGTTATGGATCATGACCGAAAGAACGAAATTGCGGATACAAGCGGGGGAAATGAGTTTCCTCCGTAGGATGGCTGGACTCACCCTAAGAGATAGGGTGAGGAGCTCGGCCATCCTGGAGGAGCTCAGAGTAGAGCTGCTGCTCCTTCACATCGAGAGGAGCCAGTTGAGGTGGCTCGGGCATCTAGTCCGGATGCCCCCCGGGCGCCTCCCTGGTGAGGTGTTTCAGGCATGCCCAGTCGGGGGAAGACCTAGGACATGCTGGAGGGACTATGTCTCACAGCTGGCCTGGGAACGCCTTGGTGTCCTCCCGGCGGAGCTGCAAGAGGTCGCCGGGGACCGGGAAGTCTGGACTTCCCTACTGAAACTGCTCACAGCCCGTGACTCCAGGAGAAGCAGGTTATGTGCAGAGGCAGTTGACAGACTGTCCACTCACAGCTCAGTATGTGCTATCACTTTATCCCTGCAAATACAACGTGGTAAAGTTGGACGTTAAAATATTCGTGAGGACTCAGTAAGTGCCGCTTTTATCGCTGGCTGTTTTGCTAGGGACCGTCAATAAATTACTGTTTTGGTGACGAAAAATGCTTGTGAAAGAAATGTCTTTCTTTGCAAAGACAGTCAAGAACAGGATCAACAGAATGGTTATTGATGACAATTCAGTGCAGAAATAATTGAGCAAACAACACTGATATGCAGATATATGAACTCTGATTGGCTTATTTATCATAAAGTTGACTTAAATCTTTATTTTATTTTACACAAGTCAGTTCAGTGTTTAAATTAGCTCAGAGTAGGTCTACAAATGTAGCTGCACTTTTGTTTGTTGAATTCTGTGGTTCTATCAAGTAACATTACAAAATATCACAATTTTTAAAAGTTTATAATTTGTGTAATGTTTTGCGGCTCCCGAACATTTTTTACTGGAAGAGGAGACAAAATGGCTCTTTTGACGGTAAAGGTTGTCGACCCCTGGCCTAGGCTATTGAGGATTTTTTTTAATTAGCACAACTGAACAGCAAATACCATATTATACTGTGTTTACTTTATAGCTCACGTTAAAATGACGGGTTTGTGAGTATCACACTCTTTTGGTGAATATATGTAATAGCAACTGAGCCTCACAATTAGCCTTGTCACGATAATCAACAAATCGATGAATTGCTGAACAATATTTAAAAAAAACAAAGTTGATCATTTTGCTGACCTCAGTAAATTGAGATGTGCATACATGCATGTGTGTTTGTTTTTCCCGTTTCTCCTCACCATACAAGTTTTTAAACAGAATGAACACGGTGACTGCACATTGTTTGAAAGAAGTGAAAGAAGACCATTTTAAAAATACTGTCGATTACGACAAAGTGAAAACTTCACTTTGGGTGCCGTTTAGTTTGGAAAGGTGTACATTTTTCAGCATCCCAAAATATGAGAGCCAACCCTTTTTTGGGGGTACTTGTTTGTTCAGGTTCAATTGTGCTGGTGATTGGCCAAGTGGAACAGGAAGAAAACATAACTGATCGATTACGACGAAGGGACTATTTTGTGTCATTTATTTTTGGGTGGAAATGCAAGGCCGAGCAGGATCTACAGTGAATCAAATGAACTGGACCGCTTCATGGAAACGAGGGATGTCACTTTTTTTCACTTCCCCATCCCTGTACCTGAATTTAGACATCTGCCGATAACAATAACATTTCCCAATTTGTTTGCTTAATAATGCAACCATGACAAAACATCCATCCATCCATTTTATATACCGCTTATCCTCATTGGGTTGCGGGTATGCTGGAGCCTATCCCAGCTGACTTTGGGCCGGTGGCGGGGTACACCCAGGACTGGTCGCCAGTCATATAAACATATAGACAAACAAGCATTCACACTCTAATGGACAATTTAGAGTCGCCAATTAACCTAACATGCAAGTTTTTGGAATGTGGGAGGAAACCGGAGTACCCGGAGAAAACCCACACACGCACGGGGAGAACATGCAAACTCCACACAGAGATGCCCAACGGAGATTCGAACCCTGAACCTCCTGACTATGAGGCCAACATGCTACCCCCATTCATCCACCGTGCGGCTCATGCCAAAACAATATCAGCAAATGTAGCTAGAAGAATATCAGCAAACATGGCCGTCTCCACACATGCACATGCATACACACGGGCGCTCTGTGACACGTTCACAGCCTCGCAGACAGTAGGACGACAGAAATCTCAACATTGCACATAACTTCCTGGTTGCTACATTACAATTCATGTAATGATTTCATTAATTCATGGAATTCATGCATCACAAATTTGGTGGTATCGGCAATTTCTGTAATTTAGAGTGGTATCAAAACCCAGTATCAATATAAGGCCACAACAGCTCCTTCCCTAGTGGAACCGTGACTTTACGAAACCTGAAGCAAGCAAGCTTTGTGGCGCATTCAAAGACCAAAACAGAGAAGGCATCACATGACACAAAAACTGAGGATTGCAATTTGGGCCAACATAAATGGAATAAAACACAAACAAACACAGCGTATGTTGGACATTCTTTTGGGTTTCACTGCAGAGGGGTGGTGTTTGAACCACAAATAAAAAGACCTAATGATGGTCCATTCACCGTTCCTGGCGCTTTTTGGTTAGGAAAGACGGTGGATGGATGCAAGGATGGACCACCTGTGCTGGAAAAAAGGCGATCCAAACCACCCTCCCGTGGCAGCCATTGATGACATAATTCACAACAGGTAATTAGTCATCGCAATCATCCAGCTGGTTTCTACGTGAACGGCTCTTTTTGTACCACAGCACAGACGATGAGTAAGTCAACTTCTGAAGGACCAAGCAGTCTTTTAAGTGTACGTTCATATGCGTGGTTTACTGGTACAGGCTGGTTTACAGTTTTATGATTCTTCCTGTAAGACGGCGACATTCCCTTCGCCAGCGGTCCCATCATAATTAGACAGACTGAAATGTGCAGGTCTGTGGAAACAAGCGATCCAGATACATGTGGTAGAAATATAAGGCAACACAACCACAGACGTCCAAGGACACCTAAAGACTTTACGAAGCATCACACCAGACCTCCGTGCAGAGTTCTACAAGAAAACCAGCAGCATGTTGAGAAGTGGAACATTTTTCACCCCATTTATTCACAAAGCGCTCTGGGCGCCGGTCCAGAAAGAAGAGCATTACGGTAAAACTAAGAAAAGTTCCCCGCAAAGCCCGGAGCAAGCCAGTTAACTGTACAAAATGGCAGTCTGGTCTCATGTGGTGTCCTTTAAAGACTTGCTGGCTGAGGTTAGCTAAACACAGCTGTGGCATTTGAAGGCGAGCAAATGTGTCTCAACAATAAGCACGCTGCCTCTTGAGTTACAAATGTGTGTGCCTTCTGAGGGAAAGAAAGCAGAGATACCGGCACGTGGGTTCTCTCATCTTTCATGTTATGATACCGTACTATAAATTACACAATCGCTTTTTTTCAAGGGTTGCTTGGCTTTGGAACCAGGCAAGAGCCCGGTGTCCCACTATTGATGAAAGCTGGCCACGAGCAGACAGCTGACACTTCCCTTTGCAGGTTGGACCTCCATTTCCAAGATTTCATCAACTTGTAAGACCGGAGCTCGGGGTTGACTAGTTGGTAGCTTTTGATGGAAGGACTTGAAAGATGGTTTGACTTTTAATTCCAAGCGTTTGTGTGAAAGCTGACCTCCAAACTGGTGCTGGCAACTTCTGAAAAGACAAAGCTGAGAAGCCAAGCACACATGGCTAGAGGTGTTTATGGCACAAAATAAAGGAACCAGGGTAAAAGTGTGAGCAATGCATCCCTGCATATTCATGATTCAGCAGTCACAACTTTTTTGGATTTAAAAAAAACCCCAGTAATCCTTCGTTTATTAGAATCAATGGGTTCCAGACCCGACTGTGACCCGTGACTTTTTGTAACATAGGACTCCTTCTTCAGAAACCAAATACTTTGTTATGGCATAGACAACTGTCTACCATCTTCTAAATACATTTTTTCCCCTATATATGACATAACATCCTAATACTCAGCATTACACTTGTATTACGCAATTTAGTAGACATAATCAGAAAAAATACGCCACTAAAGGCAAAAATGAAAGTGAAGGGTTGCAGACAGGATGAAATGTCTGGCGTTCAGAGAGGAGTTTTAGCTTGTTGTGGCTCTTGGTCACAACAGTAGCCCATGTTATTATGATGACTATATATTACACCTGATAATTTAAACCTGCAGTAAAAGCCTGTTGTTCAATCAAGTCTGGTGTATATCTCAGCTAACAATTATTGACACCTAGTGACCAATTAAGAATACTACTATCACAGTTTGAATTGTCTTCTTAATGGCTTATATTTGTATTTTAGTGGATTTAATTTAATATGCATATGGTTTGACTAATAAAACACCATAATCAACCAAGAAACAACATCATTTATTCATGAATATATTGTCAAGGTACAGCTTGGGCATTGAAGCGACGAACCCAGGATGCGGTAGGCTAGGACTAGGACTGTGCGGTCTTGGCCTTGCGCTGTCTGACCCGTTCCATGAGGTCTTCAGGTGCCTCGTGGTCTTCGCAGCATGCGCTCATAATGATCGGCCACGTCCCCAAAAGAACTGTCCTCGGCTATCTCGGCGGGCTTGTTTTGTGGTCGGAGCATTGCGACAACGACCCCAGGATGCGGTAGACTAGGACCCAGATGCAGGTAAGTTTAAAAATGATGGCTGCTATGCAGCAGCAGGAATACCAAAACATCCAGTATACAAACGATAATCTGCCATTCCAGCAACAATGCTCCAACAAACTAAAGGAGCGAGCGCCTGAACTAAATAGGAGTACTGAAATTAGCATCAGGTGCGACAACCAAGAAACGTAAAGCAGGCAACAGTAAACCGGGCAGCACAGGAAGAACTACAAAATAAGAGTCTCTAAACAGGAACTAAGGCATGAAGATGGAAACAAAAACAACAGAGCGTGACATATATGTTTGAAAAAACGTGATAAAGTGAAGCCTTGAAATTCAAAGCAAAATTTGAAGAGGCGTCACTGTATATTTATTTTTCCCCAGAAAAAGGCAGTTTTCCACAGAAAATGATTATTAAATTTTCTGTGTATAATTAAATTAAATTATTACCGACTCACTGTGAGTCGGTAATAATTTATAAATATAAAATAATACAGGTAAAATGTACCACCGTTAGAAAGGCCACAATTTGTACATGTTTACATCTTAGTGCTTCACTGATTTTTTGCCATTTTGCCATTCTGTTAGGATGCCCTTGAATGCAACATTGTGTGCTGAGAAAGGTTTGCTTGGCGACAAAAGAGCTACTGAATCTTCGAAAGTCATCGATCATCTTACATTAACATTTAGTAGTTGTAAGTATCACTACATTTTAGAATTCAAATGCCTTTGAACACATGATGCACATTCACGTCACACAAAACTGGTGATAAAAACGAGCTTCCTCGGTCTGTGATGGTAATGGTTTAATTTTCCCCCCCTTGTTGTTGACTGGTGAGAACATACATGCCAAGAGCTCTGTTGACGATACCGGAAATTTGAACTATTTGGTGCTTTCCTGACCACATTTCATGAATATAAGATCACAACCGGTTGCTGACTCCCTCACCTCAAGAAATTGAGGAGTTGCAAGATGAAAATGCCACCTTATGTGCAGCTCTTAAAAAGGTTTAAAACCCTATGGAAGAAATTAAAGCATTATGCAATAATATCAAGGTTCTGCAGGATAATATTAAGGCATTATTGGAAGAGAATGCTGCCTTGCACACCGCCCTTAAGGAAGCTGAAAACCCTATGGAAGAAAGGTGTGCGGCTGTTAAAATTCTGCAGAATAATCCTATTCATTAACAGTGTAATAACCATGCAATAAACTGTGCAATAAACTTGTGGCTTGTTCAACATGTACACAGCTGTAACTAGGATAATAAATAGTGTATATAACTTGTATATAATTAATAATACCTTGTTTTTACACTTACTATGCTATTGTGTGATTTTTTTACTCTGCTCTTTTTTACTTTTGCTGCTGTAAACCTAGAAATTCCCCTTGTGGGACTAATAAAGGCATATTATCATATGATATCGATGAATTATTTGAAGATAATGCTGCCTTGTGTGCTGCTCTTAAGGAGGCTATGAACCCTATGAAAGACAAGACCTTATGCAAGGATGTCATTGTTCTAAGGGATAACATCAAGGCATTATTGGAAGACAAATGCCTGCTCTTAAGGAGGATAAAAAAAGAAAAAATAATAGAGCATTATGCAATAATGTTGAAGTTCTACAGGATGATATCAAGGCACTATTGGCGCACCACTCTTGAAGAAGAGAAAGAAGCAAAGGAAAAACCGCAGAGCAAATGAAAATTATAAATGATGAGATGGATCTGAATGTATGTTGCAATCCTCTCTGGGTTCTGAATTACACCTAGATCAAAAGATGGGGCAGCTCAAAACATTGAAGGACCAGATGGAATGTTCAGGAAAACAGATTGCCAACTTCCTACAATCAAAGGAGGTGGCTGTAGATATCAACACCATTGACACTTGCGTCCCACCGTATGGCAGAAACAACACCAAACCTGTCATCATACGCTGAGTTCACCAGGGAACAGGGAAATCAAAACTGTCCTGCTCAAACAGGCACACATACATCTACATGCATGAGCATCTGACAAAACGCAACGCTGATATCGCCATGAAAGCATGAGACTTGAGGAAGCAGGGAAAGATACTAAGTACATGGAGCCCCGAAAGCAAAATATGCATCAAGCTAAATGGAGCACCAGGAGAAGCAAGAGTGCTGGTTGTCAAAGATATCAACAATGTGTCATTACCATGACAACAAGGAAAATGGAGGATATACCCTAATAAAAAAGAACCATGCAGTTAGAAGGATGACATTTAATAATATTTGACTTTTGATTTCATTACTGCAAGGGCCTGCTCAACAGAGGACAAAATTTAGGAAGCCAAGTATCGAAATTCAATGACACTCACAGTACACCAAAGACAGTGGGAAGTGGATCAGGATGTCAACAAGTGGAAAAGGAGAAAAACATTTTTTTTTCTCTCAATTTCCGATTCAAATATCAACAGATACCAATATGTTTTTTTTTTCAACTTTATTTATGAGTGTAATTGTTATAAAGGGGAAAAGTCAGGACAATTCTAAGGTCCTTTGACTGCCAGGGGACCCAAAAAATGAGTAATTCCTAATAAAAATAGTAATTGCGACATGTTTTTGCTGCACCCTTGTTACAGGTTGAATGACATATGACAAAAGGAACCATAAAAATCACATTAATTTAAACAAAAACATTCAACCTTACTTTTGGAAAAGAAAATAGTATAACTTCCATTACTGCATTTTTGGGCTTATTAGCTTTGCTTTCTGACTGTCACATTTAAATGGTGATCACACCGTTAGCCTGGAAAACTTACCATACTCTGTCAATTGCCTTGTTTAATGTGCTACCCGTGCAAGATAATTCCCATGGCATGTATTGGCAGGTAATAACAAACATGTCTGCTGTGTTGGAACTTGTTATGTGGTAGGTGTGTGTAGGAAGACGATGCTGCCAAAGAGGTTAGTTAAGTCCAGATACTACACTGCACAAAACGATCGCTGTGGGCTGCAATGGCACTAGCCATTTAGAGTATAAAGTATATACTGTATATGTATGTACTGTATGTATTACTCTCATCCTGACACGCACATACAGTAATATTCAAAATGATAGCAGTCCAATGTGACTAACTATGTTACTCACTGTTATTAGTATATTTTTATTGCTACATGGCAAACAAGTTACCAGTAGGTGCAGTAAATTCTCGGAAAATAAACAATACCGAGCATTCAGGATATGCATGTTTTTAAGGGTGTACAATTGGGCACACTACTGTACACTGACGAGTTTTCACAGTGTGGGGAAATCAAGAACACCCTCAATACACAACATAATCATCAAACTTACTTACTTGTTCAAATAACTCACATATAGCGATGAGAAACTGCTCTGTCTCCTTCCTTCATTCTGCTCTAACTGTGTGCTCTCACCTGAACGCTGAGGCGTTCAGGTGCACACATAGTTGTCTTAGGCAGTAAGTTGTCTTGCAAGTTCAGTTGAATATGGATGAAGACAGCGGAAGACGGCCAAACTTCTCCTATACGGAAAGTATCAGGCTGTGACCTTCAGCGTTTACTGGAGCGGTTTGCAGCTGAGTGTGAAGCTTCTGGGATGAGACTCAGCACCTCCAAATCCGAGGCCATGGTTCTCGGTCGGAAACGGGTGGACTGTACCCTCCGGGTTGGGAGTGAGGTCTTGCCTCAGGTGGAGGAGTTCAAGTATCTCGGGTTCAGTTCACGAGTGAGGGAAGGTTGGAGCGTGAGATCGACAGACGGATCGGTGCAGCATCTGCAGTAATGCGGTCGCTGTACCGGACCGTCGTGGTGAAGAGAGAGCTGAGCCGGAAGGCAAAGCTCTCTGTTTACCGATCGATCTACGTTCCCACCCTCACCTATGGTCATGAGTTATGGGTCATGACCGAAAGAATGAGATCGCGGATACAAGCGGCGGAAATGAGTTTCCTTCGTAGGGTGGCTGGACTCACCCTAAGAGATAGGGTGAGGAGCTCGGCCATCCGGGAGGAGCTCAGAGTAGAGCCGCTGCTCCTTCACATCGAGAGGAGCCAGTTGAGGTGGCTCGGGCATCTAGTCCGGATGCCTCCCGGGCGCCTCCCTGGTGAGGTGTTTCGGGCATGCCCAGTCGGGAGAAGGCCCCCGGGAAGACCTAGGACATGCTGGAGGGACTATGTCTCACAGCTGGCCTGGGAACGCCTTGGTGTCCTCCCGATGGAGCTGGAAGAGGCCGCTGGGGACCGGGAAGTCTGGACTTCCCTACTGAAGCTGCTGCCCCCGCAACCCGGACCCGGATAAGCGGTGCAAAATGGATTGATGGAGGCCCAAGCTCGCAGTGGCCGAAAATATGGTCACACGAGTAGACCTCCACGGGCTGATGATGCAAAAGTGGTTTTGGGAGGAGATTACAAGTATTGTAAATCAGGTTTTCCCAGACGTACAGAGAACCGTTGCCCAGTGTAAAAAACGGTTTAATGATGTCAGAAGAGGGGCAAAATAAAAACTGATCAGAGCACCGAAGGCACACGGTGGCCACCGGTAAGGTAAGCAAATTTTCCCCACTAATAAAGACACTATTTAGTAACCTATTTTTGTAATATGAATATGTAATATAAATGTATATGTAATATGAATAAACAAAAGCTATGCATAATGGGGATGAAATCCGAAGCAACTGTGCGTAAAAGACGCATTGCCAAGCTCGAGGTCTTGTCCTTGTCACTTGTGTTTGCATGTGAGATGAACTTGTGTTACCCAATTCTTTGTGATCATTTTTGCAAATCTGGGTTACACAATCAACGATGTCAATACGTTAGATTAACTGTTTATTTACAATTAACCACATCCATATCAGATCCACTGGCCACCAATGAGGTGTAGGGTGAGGAGGAGGGGGGGGGGGCGATTCGGGGACAGATGAGGTGGAGACGGCGTGACAGAGGCTGACGGGACAGTCAAAATAGATCCAAATCTATGTGCTGATTCAGATAGTTACTTATAACAGTGGCTGTTGTGATTATTAATTGCATTCAAATGTGCCTGACATTGTGTAAACTGGCCTGTGGGGTTTTGGTGACGTGTGCACCTGTGCGCCATTCAGCCAAATTATTACTAGACTGGCTGAGATTCACCTTGCGTCAAGAGTAGACCAAGGTAGGAGCTGGCAAGTTTTCAGCACACCTTTGGCACGAAATTGTCACTACGCCAGGCTGAATCAGTTGGCACCTCCCCCCTCCTGCGCCGCCACACACATCACGCGCCTCAGTCTACCAAATTGGCTGCGCACAGTGTTACGCCAGACGTAATTGCCACTGGGCAGCCTGCGCCAAACTGCGCAAACCACGAAATTAGAGCCCTAAAAGTGTTAAATCTCAAAGGTTTCAATTGTATTGGTGTTCCAATCACCCTACACGATGCAGCATTTGCACAAATTCAACCCATTCAAAAGGAAGAATGCCAACATCAGACTAGAATACAAGATACAGTCGTATGCAAAAGTTTAGGCACCCATGATAGTTTTCAAGATTTTCCTTTATAAATCATCAGTTGTTTGGATCAGCAATTTCAGTTAAATATACAGTGAGGGAAAAAACTATTTGAACCCCAACTGACTTTGTAAGTTTGGCCACTAACAAAGAAATGATCAGTCTATAATTTCAATGGTAGCTTCATTTGAACACTGAGAGACAACAATGACAAAAAAAATCCAGAAAAATTCGTTTCAAAAAGAGTTATAAATGAATTTGCATTTCCATGAAGGAAATAAGTATTTGATCCCTTTGAAAAACATGCTTCAGTACTTGGTGGCAAAACCTTTGTTGGCAATCACAGAGGTCAGCCGTTTTATGTAGTTGATTTTGGATTTTGGCCCACTCCTCTTTGCAGATCCTCTCGAAGTCATTAATGTTTCGTGGATGATGTTTGGCAACTCCAACCTTCAGCTCCCTCCACAGATTTTCTATGGGATTAAGGTCTGGAGACTGACTAGGCCACTCCATGACCTTATCGTTATCATTGACTAGTTCCTCCCGAGTGGTTCTGGCCCGATTCCTCACTGTTCTCATTATCATTGAAACGCCACGAGGTAAAATCTTGCATGGAGCTCCAGACCGGGGGACATTGCCAGTTAATTTATGTTTCTTCCATTTGTGAATAATTGCACCAACTGTTGTCACCTTCTCACCCAGATGCTTGGCGATGGTCTTGTAGCCCATTCCAGCCTTGTGTAGGTCCACAATCTTGTCCCTGACATCCTTGGAAAGCTCGTTGGTCTTGGCCATGGTGCAGAGTTTGGCATCTGGATTGATTGATTGCTTCTGTGGACAGGTCTCTTTTCTACAGGTATTGAGCCAAGAGGGCTGCCAATGTCAGCTCGTTACCTGTATAAGATCCACCTGGGAGCTAGAGATCTTGCTGACGGATAGGGGATCAAAAACGTATTTCCTTCTTGAAAATGCAAATTAATTTATAACTCTTTTTGAATCGCATTTTTCTGGATTTTTTTTGTCATTGTTGTCACTCAGTGTTCAAATAAACCTACCATTGAAATTGTAGACTGATCATTTCTTTGTTAGTGGGCAAACGTACAAAATCAGCTGGGGTTCAAATAGTTTTTTCCCCCCACTGCATCATTTAGCAGACAAACACAATTATATTTGAGAAGAGAAATGAAGTTTTTAGAATTTACAGAAAGCTAAATTAGGTAGGTGCATACATTTGGACACCCAAACAGAAAAATTATCAGTATTTAGTAGATCCTCCTTTTTCAGAAATAACAGCCTCTACACACTTCCAATTAGGTCTGGATTCTGGTCGACAGTATCTTTGACCATTGTTCTTCACAAAACAGTCGGGTTTGATGGTTACTGAGCATGGACAGCCCGATTAATACAAATATTATTAATATTATTCATTATATTCAGATTTGAGGACTGAGATTAATCAGTTCACAGCACCTTGTTCTAAAATTAAGCTGGCTTGTTCAAATGTGCTTTAGCATACCTCAAGTGACTTTGTTTGTGGCAAAGAGCTTCTTCCTCGCACAGCATCCCCATGTGCAATGTGTGCTTAATAGTTGTAGGTCTTTGGAGCTGGTCTATGGGTTGAGTTTGACTGTTCTCTCCATCCTTCGCCTCTTCTTGTCTGAGATTTTTCTTGGCCTGTCATTCCGGGCCTTAACCAGAACTGTGTTTGTGGTCTATGTTTCTCACAGTGCAAACTGACAGCTGGAATCTCTGAGCTAGCTCGTTCTATCCTTCCCCCAAACCACGATGTTGAACAATCTTTGTTTTCAGGTCAATTGACAATTGTTTTGAGGATTTCATGTTGCAACACTTCAGAGAAGATGCAAACAGGAGAACATCTTGCAATTAGTCACCTTAAATACCCTTTCTCATGATTGGCATGGACTGTGTATGTAGGTCAAGGGTCAATGAGCTTACCAAACTAATTTTGTGTTCCAATAATTAGTGCTTAAGGTATTCAAATCATTAAAACAACAAGGGTGCCCAAATTTATGCAACTGCCTAATTTTGTTGAAATAATTATCTGCACTTGTTCTGTAAGTCCTAAAAACTTAATTTTACTCAAATATCGCTGTGTGTATGATTGATTGATCATTTATAAAGGACAATCTGGATAATCATCAGGGGTGCCCAAACTTTTGCATAACACTGTATGTACGATGATTACTTATCTATTTATGAGTGCTCATGTGAAAGTTCGACCGTGCAAAATGTGAAATTATGACCCTAAGTTACTATACAATTTAACAACAAAAAATTGTTCAATATTTCAGGTTAATTAATATAAAAAAGGTTTATGTTTCTTAAGTGCCGCACGGTGGCTGAGTGGTTAGCACATTGGCCACACAGTCAGGAGATCTGGAAGACCTGGGTTCAAATCTCCGTTGGGCATCTCTGTGTGGAGTTTGCATGTTCTCCCCGTGCGTGTGTGGGTTTTCTCCGGGTACTCCGGTTTCCTCCCACATTCCAAAAACATGCATGTTAGGTTAATTGGTGACTCTAAATTGTCCATAGGTATGAATGTGAGTGTGACTGGTTGTTTGTCTATATGTGCCCTGCGATTGGCTGGCGACCAGTCCAGGGTGTACCCCGCCTCTCGCCCAAAGCCAGCTGGGATAGGCTCCAGCATCCCTGTGACCCTAATGAGGATAAGCGGCATAGAAAATGAATGAATGTTTCTTCAGTGTGCAGCAGTAGGAGGTACATGACTTTATGTGAAATGTCTGAAGGGGACCTTAAAACATTTGGGAACCACTGGCCTAGAACGTCTTTATGCTGAGCAAGAGTTCTTTTTAAGATCCGGCGTAACATAAGCGTGTACTTTTGTTGAGGCATTGATGGTTGTGTGCTGTGTTATATCGAGAAGAGTTACACTAGTTTATAAATGTGACTACAATGTCTAAAAGTGTAACTTCTTCTTTTCTAGTGTTGTCCCATGAAAAGATGTAACCAAATATTTGTAGAGATGTGAAGGGTGTGGAGGAGTGGAACATACTGTACATACCCCCTACATAGACCCTTTGATAGTCACAACAATGTTGCGTAATGTGGAGAATGAGTGCAGACCATCAATATGGAATGATGGTTAACTACTCGGCTAATATCTTTACGACTATATGATTCGGGTGTTCATTCAGTGTAAACACCTTGGTGTGGTGCTTGGTAATCACTAAAATTAGATGTAACTAGATCAGGATTAGGCACCTGTAATGTAAATCCGGCCTTACTTTGTGCAAATGATCGTTGAATTATCCTTGATCTACTTGTCAAAAAAAGCTCATGTTGAGTTCCCCAGCAACGCTGCACAACAGTCCTGTATTGGTTTCTCCCGGGGTTCTCTCCCATCATCTCCACGCTCGGTTACTTTGCATGTGCTGAACACTTTGGATGAAGACGTAGGAGTAAAACACGAACACTCACTTTGCATGGAAGTCCAGTCCGCCGGAATCGAGCTCCGTGTTATAGGGAGTTGTCAAAGCGTCCGAAATCCGCCTCGGGTTCACAACTGTGTTGGGCTCATCTTCGGGTTCTGCTCTGCTCTGCTCGCTGTCACGGTGCGCGTGCACGCAGGGCGCATCGCTTCCGTGTGGCGCGTCCACGCGTCACTATCTTTTTTTTTTTTTTTAAACCCTTGAAACAGCCAATCATATTCACCACTGCTATAACTTCGATTAGCAGGAATGCTGGCAATTGCTGCAGTAGGAGTAGTAAGGATAATTTCATTTAAATAATCATAATTCAGTATATACAATAATATACATATAGTGTTAACGATGATGATAACTTATAGGGTTGCTAAATTTTTTCATCCTCTCTCTGCCTTGACACGCCAACCGTGAGGGAAAGTTTATTCCTATTTCATTATTAACGTCAACAGGGCTAATATTATTACAATAATGCCTGTAAAGCATGAGTGTCCTAAGTGTGGCTGGGGGGGCACTTGCAGCCCTCGGCTTCAAATTAATTGGCCCTTGCACACTTTAGAACTGAGATTAAACTAACCAAAAAACAGCAAAAATTGAAATGAATATGATGAGAGAAAAATGAAATGTGGAAACAAATAAGCCGGTTATAGAGAACACACAAAGCCCGTATTGAAATGTACTGATCTGGTACGTTTTCAAACAGCTACATTTATGCACAAAGCAAACAATCACTTGCCACCCAATCATGCAAATCTATTTTTCTCAATAAAAGAGACGTTGTTACAAGGGCTGGCACGGGTGCTGAGAGGTGCAGACCCCGGAGCAGAGATGAGGGCAGGATGGTAGAAAAAAGTTTTTAAATGATAACTAGAGGTACTCACAAATGAGGAAAAAACAAAGTGCAAAAAACGACGGAAGGTAAAAGTACGAACAAAAACACAAAGTAGCATGAAAAAATACAGTACGAGATGGCTCAACAACTTATTGGTAAAAGTTGGCATCAAGGAATAAAGGCTCACTAGAAATTCTACAAAATTGGCAGCGGCAAAGGAAGGGTGTAATATGCAAACGAGACTTAGGCCCTGTCCACACATAGGCGGGTATCTCGTAAACAAAATTCTTTTCCACGATTTGGCCTATCATCCACATGAGTCTGCTGATATATGGTACTAAAAACAAAGGTTTTCAAAACCTCCGACCAAAGTGTAGATTTGGAGAAAACTCTGGGTTTTATGTTTGGGTATGGAGTCAAATAACTGGAGTTTTACTTTCCAGATGTCACTGCCTGTGACAAAGTATGCTGTGAGGTCACACACGTGACCTGTATTTACATCAGAAACAATATAGATGCCCTCAGAAGTGTGTTGGTTGTAGCTATTGTTCAAGCGTTTTTTGCTTGCTTGTTTTTGAAAGCCCAAAAACTGCTTCATATTGAAAATCGGAGGTGAAGAAGCACCTGGGGGTTGGCCTGGCGCCTTGTTTTAAGTTTTGGAAGTGACGGGATGACAGAGAATGATTCTGATTGGAAAGAATTTGTGGCGAGAAGGTTACGGTCCATTCGGACCAGAACCTCTCGCCACAAGAACAGTTTCTTTCCTGCTGCTGTTGAACTCATGAACACTTTATAACATTTGCACTATGCTCACTTTATAACCAGTATTTTTGGCACCTTATAATACCTGCACTAAAAACACTCTCATGCCTTTACTTATCAGTGATTTCAATTTCAATTTTCTATTCAGGGTTCTATGTTTAGTTAGTTCTATGTTTATTTAATGCTCTATGTTTACTAAGAATTCTACGTCGCACTGAGTCGCCAAAGAAAGTTCCTAGTTTGGGAATTGTTCACTTACAATGGCAATAAAGTTTTTCTGATTCTGATTCTGAATATTAGTAACTATTGCCGCCTACAGATTGCGGTTCCCAGTGCATTTATGTGGTTACGTGAAGATGCTTTTTTTTTTAAATACGAGGTGTGGACACAGAAGGTGTGTGGACACCTTTTTTTCATAAACGGAGACAGAGAAATATGTGGTTTATACCGTGGTATGTTTGGACAAGGCCTTATGGAATCGCAGTAGTGGCAGAATCAAAAGGAAAGACAATCAATAATACAAAAATTATACAAATGTAGTCATATTCTAATTACATTTAGTATTCTCGTTTCCCATTTTGTTATTGGTACTTCTGCATTGTCTTTGTTTTTTTCCATTTTTTTGTGTTTTGTCTTTGTCTTTTGCATTTACTTTTTCTCTTTGCATTTAGCCACCTTGGCACTGTGGGTGGGTTATTGTATTGTCTTTGCTTTTACCAGTTAGATTGAGCCATCCAAGAAATGCAATAACAAAAAGCAAATTGGAAAGACATTCACAAAACAGAAAAATCATCGCACTAAAATGCCATCCATCCATCCATCCATCCATTTTCTTCCGCTTATCTGAGGTCGGGTCGCGGGGGCAGCAACCTAAGCAGGGAAGCCCAGAGGTCCCTCTCCCCGGCCACTTCGTCTAGCTCTTCCCAGCGGATGCCGAGGCCTTCCCAGGCCAGCTGAGAGACATAGTCTCTCCAACGTGTCCTGGGTCTTCCCTGAGGCCTCCTACCGGTTGGACGTGCCCTGAACACCTCCCCA
>QODF01000022.1:200424-215138 GCA_024372805.1 Oostethus manadensis | reverse complement strand
AGGCCCCTTCCCCGCCAGAGAGGTGACATTCCACGTACCGACAACTAGCTTCTGTAGCCGAGGATCGGACCGCCAAGGCCTCTGCCTCCGGCCGCCACCCAGCTCTCTTTGCACCCGACCCCTTTGCGCTAAAATGGAAAAACCAAAAACAATACAAGTAAAACAATAACAAAATGGAAAAAGCAAAGAGAACATGGAATTAGAATATGACTACATTTGCATATTTTTGTTCTTCTTAAATAATCAGATAACTTCCTTTGATGTGTCCTTCCACCCATGTTCAGTAATTCTTTTTAATGGTATTTCTTCCATTCTCACTCCCATCAATTCCCTCCTCGTCATCTCCCTTCGTGTATTATACCTCCTGCACCAACTGACTCCTATTAATGACATTTTGCATACTATCCAGTGTTGTGCTTCCCAAGAACTTTCAATGTCGATAGCACAATGTCCAATTCTTAATCTTGTCATCACTTCTTCTCCCCTGCTCTTACCACCAATTCTTGAATCCTTGACCTTTTGTTGGACATGCCAACATGAAACATGTCATGGCATGAAATTATTTTTTTTTCTCAAGTGTGCATTTTATCAACATGGTTAATTAAGCTGTTTTCCTATCAGAAAAAATGCCCAGTGGTGTGTGAATGGCCACAAAATTGAACATTTCATTGAAGAAATGCAAATGTATTAACACATTTTCTGAATTGTGTCATGTTTTGCAAAAACAATTACAAAGCTCTTTGCTGTATTTTGGTGAACAAATGAAGAAGGTAAATGTATGTTCCTCCCATCACTGGCTGCATCAGCACTGAACTCTGACCTCGTCATGTGTGGATGTCATCATATCGAAACTTGGAGCCGAAGCATACTGTGTGAAAACCTTTCAAACATCTGCTCCCAACATAAGACTTGACAGAAATACACAAGAGGAGGGCGTACATACATATCTTGTTACATTGCTGGAACTGCCCCAGTGTTGCAGAATCCCAGATATGATGCACACACGTCGTAAACAAACCCTGCAGGACTCAAGCTGAACCAGATGGACAAAAAAATGAGGCTGCAGAACACAGGGACGCAAAAAAAAATAGCCACTCTTTGGCTCTTTCACTTGCCAATATTTAACTCTTCTCAGGTTAATGGAGTTAATTTGTTACCAATTTATTATGAGCAAATATCTGATTGTTCTTTCTTTAGGTCATGCTAAGTATTTCTAACGACAAATCATTCCAGTAGTGTTGCCTGTGCCACAAGTGTCACTGTATTGATTAATTAGATCTTGCACTGGTACCTTCTCCCCTGTCTGCCACCATTATTCATTATTTCAATTCATATATTTTTCTTCAAAAATGCACATTGCTTTAATTTGTTGGGCCCCATGGGCTACATTAACGCCGACAGAGCTGCTGTATTTGGGACTAACTTGGTCAAACGTACAGACATTATTACTGTGTCTGTGTTGAGTGATGTGGTTACACGGGAGGAAATATTTCTTTTAGTATATATGTCTCGTAAATGTTTGCCGAATGGAAGATGGGATTGAGGTACGATGTAGCTACTAGAAAAGGCGTTTCAGAAAAAACAAAAAAACAACCATCCGCTTATCCCGCAACGAGTGAGCATGGTTGGAGTTGTAAGACACACCGGCGCCCACTGTTGTCCGTTAAGTGACATCACACCGAGAGTTCCCGCTCGCCAGCACCGCGCCGTCGCACAAAACCAGCAGCCTTAGCCCCACAATGCGCCACAGCCTCTTCGCGTGCTTGTCGGCTAGAACAAAGCTAGCTCTCTGCTCGCGGGGCGAACGCCTGTGCTCGCAAAGGACGGCCTAAGTAACAATTTGACAGATTTTACCGAAAGCAAGGCATTTTGCTCATAACGGTCGTGGTGAGTATTTTGTTCCCAGATATTTTTCATTTTTCCTTCCTTTTTCCTTTCTTTTTGGATTTTTTTTCAGCGATGCTTTTTCTATTTTGCGAGTGGGCTGAACGCGAGCGACAAGCTAGCTGGCTAGCTAGACGCTCGCCCCCACCCCCTGAAAAAAAGGCTGTTTGTGGTTTTAACGAAACACGACGCTTTGGATGCATCCTAGCCGCAGTTTCTTCCAGTTTTGCAAGTTTGCGTAGGTTGATTTTTGTGGCGGTTGTTCAGAAGACCTACCTTTGACTGGACTGATGTGTTTTTGGCACGCTTTTCAGACGACCCAACCGCTAAGTTAGCTAGCTATTAGCTCGTCCGCAGTAATAGTTTGAGCTTCGTCCTGACCCACATGACACCCCAGATTATCGACCACACAACGCAGACTTTTGCAGGTTTTGCTATTTTTGGAGGAGACGGGAAGCTGATCTGTTTGCTTTGCATTTTTAGCTCCGGCTAACATTAGCCACGCTAGCCGTTTGTTAGCCTCCGAGGCTGGCTAGCAGGGCCTATGATTCACTTTGATGCCTGGTGATGGCGCTGTGCGTGTTGTAGGTGGTTTCGGTCATTTTTCTTACCTGGTTTTGCTTTTCTGGCTCAGACGGAACAGTCGGTTATTTTTGGGGAGTTTCCCGTCAGTGTTTTTCCTGCCATGATGATGACGAGGGATTTTTTTCAGATTTTATATGGACTGCCAGTGGCTTCAGTTTTGTTGCAGAACACTTTACACATTTAATGATTAAAAGTCTGTTAAACTGAAAGAGTATGATGGTGGTTTATATTGAAAATGCATTAAAGTCACCCCTTCTTTACCTCAACTGGACAAATAAACGTCAGCTTTTAGTGACCAACTTCAGTGTGAAGTCCTGAATGCAAACCCTTTTGTGTAGTGAATATGCTGTGCTGTAATATAATCTACTGTACAATCTATCAAACATGCCTTGCATATTTCCTTTTGCACAGTTAGGCTCATCCACTCTAATCCATCGAAATCGTCAAAGCTGACAGCAGTAATCAACTTGTCAACGTTTGCCTAATTTATTGTTTCCCCTCGAATGCTTGCGTGTTTTCATTAACATTTTCTAAAAGCCAGTGACGCACATGAAGTTAATTACCAGCCTATAGTTTCAAAGGACTGGTCGGGCCACCTCCAGTCCATTTCCTCGTCGTGACACGCACGTGATTGAATAGGATGGTGACTTAAAGTGGCTTTTTATGCCATAAAATGACTACAACAAAGGGGCCTTTTACATAAGACTCTTTTAAACTGATAATACCGTCATTGCTTTATCAGTTTGTCTGTGCGTCACCTGCCTTTGTGTAGCAAAACACATGTTGGAAAATGGCACTTTACCGTCTTGTCCAAATAGTAAAAACATTTGTTAGTACAGGTGAAGGATAGGTGCACACCTGTTAATTACTCCTCGGAGCCTTGGAAATCCAACTCAGTCTACAAGACATTGGCAGTTTCGCATTGTTCTAACTTCAAACAAGTTTTTCTACTTGAAGTAATGAAAATTTCCCCTCAATCATTGTAGGCAAATTCCATACAAATATTTTAATTATATGAATAATTTATTCAAACTTTGTTTTATGTACACCCCAGTTTTTGCATGTAAAAATATACTTGATCTATATTACATATACTATACTTTATCATTTAGTGGAATTGAGTGCTCAAACAATGCAACATTGCTGACTGTCATTTTTGTATTGAGTGTAACTGTTAAGTAACCAGCCATGGGGCCAAAGTGCATACAGTTTGATAATGAAGGTGAGAAACATTTGAATTCTAATTAGGATGTTTTTGAAGTTTACTTCAAGTTCCAACAACTTATTTTATAATTATGTTGCATTTTCTGCTGTGTAACCATAGTATAGATATTGTTTTGATTAATTTCCACAAGAAAGAAGAAATCTATTAAACATACTTTTCAATGTAGTTTTGGGTGAAAGGAAGTAATAAACTAACATTACGTTAGTTCCAAAGGGGAAAATGACACAGGTTTTCACACGTTTTGTATTTTGTCAAACCTTTTGGATCAAATAGGGAAAACCGATGTATCACTGTTAGGTAAAAAGACGTACCCATTTGAAGATGAGTTAAACGTGTGAACAGGCTGGTGTTCACCAAGCCATACGGCCACCTATTTGGTGTTTTATTGCTATTGCACACGTAAAGGAAGTCTTGCGATAGTAAATGTGCTATTAATATTGTAAGGACCATTTTCTATGCAGTAGTAAGTCTCATTTCTGGTTTTATGTTTTTTGTCACATGAGTATCACAAAAAATAACTCAAAAATCAAAGAGGAAAAACAACACTTGTAGCGTCTCATGATGATGGTTTGAAGTCAAGATTGTACCACTTTTTTTTGTTTTTGAGATTCCACTCTATACTCACACATTAGGCGACAAAGGATATTCAAAATGTGTTTTTAGATAAGTGGGGATGGGGGGCCCTGAACACTTGGTAGTAGGGTTTCTTTACATAGACATTGCTTATTAGTAGCCTGGCATTGCCATTGAAGCGTTTCATTGGTTTAAAGCATGTAAATGTAGCCAAAAACAGATAAAGGGCCAACCTTTTGACTTGCTGCCATGTTTAAGTGCCCCACAATCTTCAAACTTTCTTCCCCTAAAATGTGCATATATCCAATGTACAGTAAATGTCGGGCCTTGGTAGATGGCTAACATACATGTAGTCAACTAGAAAACGTGACGTTTACTAGAAACACTAGCCGCCCCTTTCCCTCTCAGACGGCTGGTTCTTGGACATTGTGTTTTTGTGTTATTAGCCACTCACTCCCCCACTGCCTTCCTGCACACAATCCACACAGGTAAGAAGACTTGCTTCGACGTAACCTTTCTTAGCTTGACTGAGGTGTTGTTTTCTGTCGCCTCAGTAAAAATCGCGAGGGGCGAAGGTGAAGGTCGAGACACCAGCCCAAACTGAGCCCAGCCCACAGTGTCAGACTGACGACTGCCCTGCACACAGACGCTATGGAGTGAGTCATTCCAAACAACCCCCTCCCACTCCCCATCTTCCTCCTCCTCCTCCTTTCCACCACCTGTCGGTTGGTGGAGGATACAAGGGAGGGGGGCCGGGGTCAGTCACTCTTCATGTATGTTATATGAGGCCGTGAAATCTGGAAGTCCAGCAAAGGCCTCGCCTTGTTCTTGTGTAGCGGGACAACACTAATAACGCAGTAGTAGTACTCCTCGTACGTCTTATTTTAATCTCAGGTTAGGATGACGAGGATAGGCGTGTCATTGATTAAAATCGATGGATCACCTTCATTGGGTTGCACGTCACCAATGCGATGTCATCTCGCTGCCTCATCACAATTTGCTTTTAAATAGTGGAATGAAGACACCCCCTACTTTTCTTAAAATGTTTTAATTTGATTTTTTTCAAAAATTCATCTTCGGTTCATCTAATATGCTTACCAAATTTTCACATAGTGGCTGGGAGGTGTTTATTTACACTGCAGAGAGTAACAGACATCTATGAGGGCTAATGTGCTTATTGGAGATGAGGCTTTATTTGTGGAGATATGATCTAAATATTACACATCACACGGTGTTATTTGAGGTGTGGCATTGTTTCCTTGAAGCACGGGTGGTGGTTTTCTTATTTAGCTTACAAGCAAAAATGTCAGTTTTATTTATCAGCGGCCTGAATTAGCTTTGTCACATGACCTCATACGACAATAAGGTCACACTGCTTAATGGATTGCACCTTTAAGTCCTTCCAATGTTCAAAGAATAATCTATATTTGTCTAACAGTATAATTGTTTGAGAATATATGTTTTTTTTTGTGTGTGTGGCCAGCGTTATGATGCGTTATGACCTGTTGACTGTATCTCTTCTTTGCAGGTGCTATAATGTGTTTTGCTGGAGAAGGGTCTGCCACCCATGGGCTTTTCTAACTGCATGATTCGCTTTTATTATTATTATTTTTTTAGCAGCAAGAGATGTCTGCTTTAGAAGTGATGACTCGAGAAAGCCTGCTAATGATTTTCTAACCTATCTCTTACTGATTTAAATCTTTGCAGCTGTATTGTGTTGTTTTAATGACATTGGTAGTTTTTGCCCAACCCTGCAGCAAACTAATACCAGTGGATCCCACTTCAGTTGACAATCCATCCATGTAACAGCCTGCCACATGTAAATGGGGATATGTTTGGTATTGTTAACTTCCTCATTATTGCTAAGTAGCGTGAAACGACAGTTACACAGCATTAAAACACTTCCTGTTTAGTGCAACTTAAGCTACAAAGCAAAAGCCTCTGGAACAAATATTTTTTATGTATGAAAGCTTGAAAGTCATTGTAGTCAAGACATACAGCCAAATTATTTGAAATGCCAGTAATCGATACTTTTTCTTATGTCAACGTCTTATGTCGACATGATTCAGTGAGACTGAGGGGCGTCAATATAAGCGGGTTCCACTGTAGCTCCAACACATTTTCCTTGGTGGAGGTAATAGGATTAGAAAAAAGGCTAACGGCTCTTTGTGAGTCGCCCTCTATGGTGCCAGCATATCTAGTGATGTCCTCATCCATGCATTTCAGCTTGTATTCGGCAGGCAGCGGAGCCAAGCCAGGGGGGTGTTTGCTCCGTTGCTCCTTGGCTAAATGTGTGTCTGTTGTGTCTTCCCACTAGTCGTTCGCCCACCACCTCCAGCCTCATGGCCAGCAGCAATGTCACCAACAAGACGGACCCACGGTCGCTCAATTCGCGGGTTTTCATCGGCAACCTCAACACCTTGCTGGTCACCAAGGCCGACGTGGAGGCCATCTTCTCCAAGTACGGCAAAATTGTTGGCTGCTCCGTGCATAAGGGCTACGCCTTCGTGCAGTACGCCAACGAGAGGAACGCCCGCGCCGCTGTCGGTGGGGAGGACGGACGGATGATTGTTGGTCAAGTGCTCGGTAAGACATCTCGCTTGTTAACACAGGTTCTGTATTGTTCATACATGGGTCAAATGTTTGTTTTCCAGTAATATAAATGTTATACCATGTTTGGGATTTATTTATTTTTGCCTCAGACATTAACCTTGCCGGAGAACCCAAACCGCACCGGTCCAAAACCACCAAGCGTTCAGCTGGAGACATGTACAGGTTAGTCATTTTCTCATTGGACAGTGTTGGTTTTAATTTTAACTCTTGAGGCATTCATGGCCGTTCTCAGTCTCTGCATTTTTCTTTCCTCACAGCAGTTCTTCATTTGACCTGGACTATGACTTTCAGAGAGACTACTATGACAGGTGAGTAGCTCGCCAAACCTGACACAGCCTTTGTTGTGGCAACAAACAACTTTCACTGGAAAAAGCACGTCCTTTTTTGTTGCGGTCGACTCCAGAATGTACTCGTACCCGTCCCGCGTCCCTGCCCCACCTCCACCTCTGTCCCGGGCCGTCATCCCGTCCAAGCGCCCACGGGTCAGCCTCAGCGGTGGGGGGAGCAGCCGCCGCACCAAGAGCAGCTTCTCCTCATCCTCCAAGAGCAGCCAGAGGGCCTACTCATCCAGAAGTAGTGAGTTGTCTGCCTGCCAGCCTGGTCTTCAATGTGGTAGATTATCACGCGGTTGGACTGTCATGCTGCTTGCCTGTGTGGACCTGCTTACCTTAGCGTTTGCCTTCTTTTCTGCAGTCAAAGTGGACGAGCTTCAGACCATCAAGCGTGAGTTAACTCAAATAAAAAGCAAAGTAGATGACCTACTGGAGAGCCTGGAGCGCATGGAGAAGGACCACAGCAAGAAGTCTGGTACGAGCGTAAATGAGGGACATTCACTTCCTGTTTACACTGTATGCTACTGTTCAAAGTGTGTCGGCCAATTTCAATCCACAGCTTGTTTTCTCGTATTATTGATTCAGCATTTGCCACCTCAAAATTTCCTTGTTTTGGTCATTTAAAAAGACTGTTTAATTTTTATTATATATATATGATATGTAGGTATGGGGGAAACAGCCTCCGTGTCACCTTTATGTTATAAGTGACAAAGCATATCATTAGTCTGGTGTTTAGTAAGGTGAAGGTGAAAAGATTTAAAAACAAATAAGATCTTGAATTGAATTCTAAAAATAGCAGGCAGCCAGTGGAGAGACACTAATACCGGAGTAATATGTTTGTGCCTTTTAGAGCCTGCAAGCAGCCTTATTTTGGACCAGTTGTAGTCAGCGAGTGGAGGACTGTTCAGGGCCAAAGTATAGAAAGTTACAATAGTCATTGGGAGAGGTGTTCAAAGAATGAACCACGGGGTTCCTTCTGGTCCTTTTGAGCTGGAAAAGGCAGTTTTTATTAATGAACTTATCTCTTCATCAAATTTTAAAAGAAATATCAATAGCATCCAAGGCTCTGTGCAGTGGGGATTAAGTGGGCCAATTGCACTGTTAAGGCCAGAAAGAAGGCCGAGGTCACTAAATACAATAATCTCTGTCTTGTTGTTGAGATTGAGGAAGTTTAACATCCAGTCTTTTACGTCATTTTACTAGACATTTCAGTAGTTTTTTCCCAGACAAGTTAGTTTCTGAATTGAATGGCAAATACAATTGCACATCTTTAAAAAAAATTATTGTGACTTTATTTTTATTTTTTAAATGGATCCCAGAGGTAGCAAATAGAGAAGAGGACAGGGCCCAGGATTGAGCCTTGAGGTACCCCGCACAATAAAAGGGATTTTTCTGAAGACAAGGTTCAAAGGTTGACTGACCAGTTTGATAAATAGGATTTAAACCATTTTTAGGACAATGCCTTTTGAGGTTGCAAATTACTTGAGAAAAAGATATTAAAATTTGATGGTCAACTGTATCAAATGCTGTGGTCAGGTCTAAAAGTATTAGCGCATCTGAAGTGCTAAGTGCTTTGCCAATTGGCTATTAAAAGAAGACCGTTTTAAGAGTGCCATTTCTCTTACTTTGACGTTATTTAAAATCAGATTGGAACTTTTCAAAGATGTCATTTGAGTTAAGATGTGATTTTAGACCAGTTTTTCTAATATTTTTGCTAAAAGTGGTAGCTTGGAAATAGACCTATAATTTATGCAAGTTATGTTTTTTAGAAGAGGCTGCACAAAAGCTTGTTTTAGTGAGTCAGGGATGCAACCAGAAGCATAACATGCCAAGCAGACTCAGACATCTATCTTTTGAAAGTCTAGCAGGGCGGCTATCAAGCGGACACTTAGAAGATCTTAACACGTTGGACAACCTTAAATCAGACAATGATACAGAATCCAAATGTAAAAGCAGCTCAGCACATATACCTAAAATCATGCTTTGTTCGGGATTGCAGACACCTAAATTCTCATTCTATTTGTCCTGCTCTTCTGTCTTATTCATCTCCTTCAAGGCATGTGATGTCAAACTTTTGCCCTAGAAATTATATTTCCTAGGCTGGGAGGTGAGGAAAGGTTGGGACTACAGCTCACCACTGAATCATCATCCTTGGTTTCATTAGTTTTTCATCCGAGGCTCGTGATAATCTCAAACCATTGCTGTAGTCGTCTTCCTGATTTGACACTTAGCCATTTAGCCTGACTTTTTAGCAGCTATCAGCACATCTAACTAGTTTATTTCGAGGTAAAGTTGAAGGTGTCAGCAACCAGTTGTGATCTTTTGTTCATGAAGTGTGGTTAGAAAAGCACCAAAATGGGTCAAATTTCTAGTATCAGCAGAGCTTTTACCATGCACACCCTCTCAGGTCAACAAGGGGGAAAATAGATGTGTAGATTTACTATCCACTGAAAACGCTTAAACACTCAGCCGTTATTGTCCTAAACAGCTGGCAAAGCTGAGCAGCCAGATAATTATGTCTTGTCGACAGAGGTGGAGATGCGCATGAGTGTTGCCAGGTACTGAGAGGAGCGGCGGTTCAGCGAGGGAAAATTTAAATTTCCAACATGTACTGTGTCATTGTGAAGGAGGGGAGTGATCAAGTGAAAATTTTGTGTGTTTGTGTCCGACAGAGTCTAAGACTTTAAAGCCAGAGCCCGGAGAGGTGACCTCCCCCCCTCACCCAAGCAGCAAGAAGGATGAGGGCATAAAGAGGGAAAGGGAAACCCCAGATCTCAATGACTCGGAGGAGGATGAGGAAGATGATGACGAAGAAGAGGGAGACCTATTGGAGGAGGACGAAGAAGAGGTACTGATGGACCAGTATTACTGCTGACTCCTCATTAAAGAGTTGTCTTAAATGTTATTTTTTTGTGTGTTTTTTATTAAGGTGAAGAGCCAAGGCCGGGAGGAGGAAGAAGAGGAAGAAGGCGAGCATGTGGACGGAGACGATGATGCTGACAGCATCAACGGTGAAGACGACTCGTAGACCCCCACCCCCTCCATTGCCACTTGTAGTAGGATTTCAGACCTCAGTTTTAACCCTCATAGTGTAGATACAAAGAGTTTAAAAAAAAAAAAAAACTTTGCCGACATGCATTGCATGTGTGTACACACACTCGCACGCACGCACATGCCCACACACACACACACAGAGTTACCAAGGCGTTGTTTTTGTGGCCGGTTGCAGCGCTGTGACAGGAATAACTTGTTGTAGGCTCTTTTAGCACATCTCGACTGACAGCTGGATAGACTCCATGTGTGCAGTTCGTATTTCTTTTGTTTTTTTTAGCTAGTCGACGCGTCCCATCCCATAGCTACTCCTGTACCCGCATCTATCTGCTTTCTTCATCCATCAGTTGCTTTGACCTTGTGTACGTCCTTTTTTTTTTTTTTTAATACTATTCACTTTCTGTTTTATTGTAAAGGAATAAATTGCAATAAAATGTTAAAATTAAGTGAGTTGCTGTTGGTTTTTGAGCTTCAAATCATCTGTTATGTGGCCACAACTTTAGGTACACCCACACAACCTAATAATACAGATCTTTACTGCTAACCAAACTTGCATTGGTTACACAAGCTATATTCTGAAGCACTCAGCCATGACTGGATCGTTTAAACATGTGCCTTGATAGAAAGCCACACGAGAGGGGCAGAATATTAAAAACCTATTAATCTAAGCGTAATACAGAAGGCCCTTTGTATATGTACAAGTTGTGTTCCTATGGCAGTGATGTAAGTCAAGTTTTAGTCTTAAGTGGTACCTTATACCAAAATTAACACCCCTGTCACTCACACTGTACACCAGGGGTCAATTGATATCCACCAGTCTATGTTTGGGAGTTTGCCGGTCGATCACGAGAATATTAGAAAAAATGTATACCAATGCCTTCCTGGAGAGAAATCAACGAAAAGGTTGAGCGAGAGTGGGAGTAACAGCGCAGCAATGTTCCTGCGCACACATCAGTTAATATTGCACGTCAATATGGCTCCAAATCTGCCTTCGCTACCTCACAATTAAGGCAGGAATATAACAACAAGGACATGGGGGAAGTTTTTTATTTCCATAATTTCATTAAAAAACATTCATAGGTTATAGATTCAGGGCCCACAGTTTAACGGTGCCAAGTATTTGTTTATTTTGTACAATTCAAAAACTAGAGTACTGTGAATAAATCATGTATCTGTTTTTGTAGGAAAAGAAATAAGGATCACATCAAAACAATCAAAATATGTTAATATTCAAAATTCTTAGTTAATCTTTGGTACTTGGTTGGGAATCCCTTTGCCTTAATCTCTGCCTTGATGCGCCATGGCATTGAAGCAGTCAGCCTGTGGCATTGGCCGGGAGTTACGGAAGCCCAGATTAAATTGATGCTTGCTGTCATCTTTTCTTGCTGTCTTTGCGTACGGTGTCCCTCATTTTCCTCTTGAAAATGCCCCCTAAATTCTCAATGGAGTGTAGATCCAGCGAGTTGGTTAGCCGGTCTAGCACTGTGATAGCATTGGCATCAAACCAGATTTTGGTGCTTCTCGTGGTATGTGCATGGGCAGATGCATCTTCGTACAGATCCTCAGAAGGAATCATGAAGTCCCCCTAAACATTTTGGTAGACTGTTCCGGTGACCTTGGATTTAAGAAAGTGGAGTTTCCCAACCCCTGCACTGGACATTATATCTCAAATCATGACTGTGGCTCTTTCACACTGTCTGTCAAGCAGCTCGGGTTCTGTTCCTCACGCGTCTTCCCCCAAACCCGTAGAGCTTGATTCCCGAATGAAAGGCACACCTTGCTTTCATCAACAAAGAGGAACTTGGACCACTGGCCAACAGTCCAATTCTCCTTGGCTCTCCTTTTGAAAGTACTATATTTGGATTGTTTTGACGTGATCCTCATTTCTTTAACTTTTTCCAGCAAAAACTACGTAAATAGCAACTTCTTCGCATTAGTCTATTTTTTTAATTCCTGTTTTTGTGGGGGTTATTTGTTGGAAGCCCAAATTATGGAATAAATAAAAAAATACTTAAATCATTTAAACTGTTGGCACCGAATCTCTAAGCTATGAAAGTTTAACCTTTAGAATGGAATTATAGTAATAAACTTTTCATGATCTTCTATTTCAAAGGGTCTGTATATACAGTGGTGTACAAGTGTTTTGCCCCCTTCCTGATTTCTGTTTTTTTTTTTGCATGTTAGTCACACTTAAATGTTTCAGATTATTAGACACATTTAAATATTAGTAACAACACAGCTGCACAAAATGCATTTTTTAAATGAATCTTTTTAAGGGAAATAAATCCAAACCTACATTGCCCAATGATTGCCCCCCTTGTTAAAACATAATCTTCTTCTTTTCCTTTGGGCTTATCCCTTCAGGGGTCGCCACAGCGAATCAATTGCCTCCATCTAACTCTGTCTTCTGTATCCTCTTCTCTTGCGCCATCTACCTTCATGTCCTCTTTTACTACATCCATAAACCTCCTCTTTGGTCTTCCTCTAGGCCTCCTGCCTGGCAATTCAAAACTCAGCATCCTTCTACCAATATATTCACTATCTCTCCTCTGGACATGTCCGAACCATCTCAGTCTGGCCTCTCTGGCTTTATCTCCAAAACCTCTAACATGTGCTGTCCCTCTGATGTGCTTATTCCTGATCCTGTCCATCCTGGTCACACCCAAAGAGAACCTCAGCATCTTCATCAGCATCTTACCTCCAGCTCTGCCTCCTGTCTTTTCCTCAGCGGCACTGTCTCTAAACCAAACAACATCGCTGGTCTCACCACAGTTTTGTCACACCTTCGATTTCTAGCTTCAGGCTCATCACTCTATCTGACACTCTTTTTACCTCCAGGACGTTGCTAGCAAACTCCTCCTTCAAAATCACCCCTACTCTATTTCTCTTCCTATCTACACCATGATAGTTAAAAGTAAGGCTGAATTTTACAAAAAGAACTTTTTACTGACAGTAAAGTATGATGGTGGTAGTGTGATGGTCTGGTGCTGTGTTGCTGTTTCAGGACCTGGAAGAATTGTAGTGATATAAATGGAATAATATATTATGCGGTCTACCAAAAAAATCCTGAAGGTGAATGTCATGCCATGTGTTTGTGACCCAAAGCTGAAATTAATTTGGGTTCTGCAGCAGGACCATGATCCAAAACACACCAACAAGTCCACCTCTGAATGGCTGAGGAAAAACAAAATGAAGTCTTTGGAGTGGCCTAATCACACACTGGAAGAGGCGTTGCAAGAGAGGGAGGGACAGGCTTATTTAGGGCCCTATGGAATCCATTTGATTTTTTTCCTAAATTCTGTTTTATGATTTTCCAAATTATGTTTTTTCTGTTTATTTATTTGAATTCTGGTTTAAACCTTTTACCCTTAGTTTCACAGTATAAAGTGTGTATTTTGGGGCACTACTTACATGAAGAAAAAATACCTGCTTTTGCAATACATGCAATACATTATTGGCGAATTTTGCCCAATCTTTTAGAAATGGCGATAGTTTAGCTAAAATGGCATATCAGCATCTGCACACATGCAGCAATGTGTGCAAATCCTCAAGCACTGGCAATGCTTGTGTTTTTGGTTGAGGAAGACATACTCACTAATGCAATTCCAACTGCGTTATTAGTACAATTTAAGTCTTTTTACTGTTTTCTATCGCTCTTTCTTTTGCACCCTCATTTTCTGGGTGAAGAACAGCTCGCATTATTTGTATGTATTAACCAGAACACAGATAGAAGCAGGATAGAACTGAGGCACAGCAGCATGTTCACACTATCCACGCAACAGGTGTATTTGTCACGTGGGAAGAAAACAAATCTGCATGAGTCCGTACTACTGACGGTCAGGTCAGGTCATGGGTACGCTGAGGTTTATCTCGTGGAATGTGCACGGAGCTGGTTCCGCGGTCAAGAGACTAAACATTTTTCATCACCTGCAGGATTTTAAAGGCTGACATTGTCTTGCTACAAGAAACACATCTAAAAAACACATCTATAGATGCACTTTACACACCACACTTTCCGCATGTGTACTCAGCCTGTTTCAACTCAAGGCAGAGAGGGGTAGCGATTCTCATCAACAAAAAATTTAACTTTCGCATTGATAACATACTCACCGACCCGCAGGGCAGATTTAGGGCAGAGGTTGTTAAACAATACATGAAGGATTTTGGACTTTGCGATGCTTGGCGCTCTCACCATCCCACTGTTAAGGATTACACCTTCTTCTCATCGGTCCAGATTATTTTCTAACGAGCAGCACACTGATGAGTGATATATCTGAAACCAAAATTCATCCCATCATTATCAGCGACCATGCACCAGTGTCACTTACACTGGTAAGTAATAAGAACAGTAAACCACCAACACGAAACTGGAGATTGAATACATCATTGCTTGAAGACTCGGAATGTATCAGTTACTTCAAGAGACAATGGTCTCTATACATAGAAAACAA
>QODF01000022.1:183361-199573 GCA_024372805.1 Oostethus manadensis | reverse complement strand
TGCCAAACCCATGCGCCCCCTGGGGGCACCTGCCTCTGGCGTCGGGGTAGGCGATGGCCTGCGGCAGTTGGTGTCTGGAGGGCTTGGATCTCCCGGGGTGTTGGGTATGGCCCCTGCTTTGGGGGGCTGGTGGCTTATGGGCCCAGGAACTTGGGGGCGGGTGCCCTGCTTGCCTGTAGCTGTCTGGCCTCCGGTGAGTGTTCCGGCGGTTGGCGTCTATTCCCCCCTGCGGCCCCTTCTCAGTTGCCGCGTGGCGTTCAGCTGGGTCTCCCTTGCACCTCGTGGTTGCACAGTGGACTCGTGGTTGCCTCTTGGGGCGGGTGGGGTCGGGCCGTCCCCTCTCTGGGGTGCCTGCTGGGGGTCCAGGCCCTGGCGTCCTCCTAGGTGGACCCTTGCTTTCGGAGAGAGTGTGGTTTGGGATGCATGGCTGTGTTGACCACTAACATCTCCTCATTCTCTGTTTCACTCTGATGCAGTCATTCTGTCACTGCAGAGTAATGTGAACTGCTGCCGTTGTGTAGATTTGTTGCAGGTGTCATCTGGATTGTCATTGTTCATGAGGTTCTGTTTTTCTCCTTGGTTTTTTTGTATTATGTTTATTGTTATTGCATCATGGTTGTTATTGTTTATAATATTGCTGAAATATGTTTGTGAGGTTCTTCTGCACCCTTTCTTATATCTGCCTTCACTCAGTTCAGCTTGTATCTAAAGTTACTTGGTAATCTTGTCTTGCAACGTGCATTTGACAAGACAGAACCTTGAACGGCTTGTGTTACGTCGGTCACTACTGATTATCCAGTGCACAGCATCATCTCCCAACAAAACAGCAGTTACAGTAGCAGATTACTATCACTGTCCTGCTCAACTGAAAGACTGAGAAGATCATTCCTCCTGCCACCTTTCAACGCAACAGAGGAGAGCAATAAAAGACTGGACTAGTTATGTATCAATAGCAGGGATGTTATGATCAGGGTTTTATGCTGCCAATTTTGACACTGATCATATGTAACTACGTTTACATTCATTCGTTCATTTTCTGTACCGCTTATCCTCATTGGGGTCGCGAGTTACCAAAGTTACATGCAGTCAAATGATCCAGTCATAACCGGAATGTTAGCAATATGCGCACAGCCATGTAAACACCAATAACCCTTTTGAAAAAACAGAATATTACCCTGGGTTACTCCTTTTCTAAACTGAATATTGAGTTATGCATAAACTTATTGGGATATCCCGATCGAAAAGAACGTTAATTTCTGAAATTCAACTGCCTGTAAACACGACTAAACGTAAAACCTCACACTTTTGGCGCAAGGAGGAAGGAGGCCACCTTGTTAGTGTGGGGAAATACAGAAACAATTGTATTTCATACATACAGTAGTAGAAGCTAAATTCATAAACACTTCAGAACAGGTAAACATTGGAAGACCCACAACACTGCCAGTTCTTTCACCATAACTGACGCAGTGAGTCATCTCAGGAGAAACTACACAAATGGAGTAGGAAGTATCCAACGCATTATGAAAAAGTAAAAGGACAGTGAGTGAACACATTTTCCATCATTAATACAAGATCTTGGCTAAAATGTAATTACTTTGGACAGAAATAAATGTGCCATCGTAGTAGTTTGTGGAAAAGACGCAACAGCAAATGTTTGTAATCATTCTCATTTACGGTTGCAGATAACCGTTATTTTCTTAGTGGATTAATCTAAAGCTTGGTTTGATTAATCGTTTAGGCCCTGGAGTCTATTTTAAGATAAAAAAAAAGCCAATCAGAGTTCATATATCTGCATATCAGTGTTGTTTACTTAACACAGCTAATTTCTGCATTGAATTGTCATCAATTACCATTCTTTTGATCCTGTTCCTGACTGTCTTTGCAAAGAGAGTCATTCTTTTATTTTCTGAATAATTTCCTGTTCATTTTTTAAATTAGGAGAATATACTTTATGCTCTAATATTTTTATGAACGATTATTTCATGTATTCACTAACTGCGAATGGCTTCCCATCTCACGTACAGCCCAGTGTTGCCAACTTTTCTGGTATTTGCAGACATACAGTAAAATTGAAAGCACATATTGTTCTGAGCCATGAGTGCACATAACCTGCCTCTGCTGGAGTCACCACATCGACGATCAGGGCTGTGAGCACATAGCCACAGCGCACTTCACGTTATAAAACATATTGCTATGCTCCCGGTAATTACATTGTTTTATTTTACTGCACAGTAACTTATTTCAGACAGCTGAAAACTCCTTCACCTTTTTTTTCTCTCTCACCCAGTGAGACCCACTGCATACACTAGCCTACCTCCCTCTCCCTTGCTCATCCAATCAGAAGTTAGAAGACAGTCTAGATGCATTCACAGACTTGGCAGCGAGTCAGATATTTCATATTCTTTACAATAATGCACATTTCCCCTACTTCTGTGTTTTTAAAAAAAATGACTGCGCTCAACGAAGACAGCTGGAACAAGGAGGGTGAAGAACCGCATGCGGCCCCAGAGCCGCGGGTTGCCAACCCCTGGTCTAGACAGACAGAATCAATATGAACTGAACACAAAGTTAGTGGTTTGCTCCACAGCATATCACAAAATAGACTAAAATATTCTCACTCTTTTCCAAAGTCAAAGCTGTTTATACAATATCTTGTTTTGCTAAAACACAAAGATAAAAGGTCTGCTTTACTGGATGCCTAAGGAAATTTTTCAAATTAACAATGGATAGGCTATAATCAGAGCATCTTAAAATTTTTTATAAAAAAACGATTAATCGAATACTTAATCAATTAAAACAAACACTTGCGGATTAATTGAATAATTGCTTAATCGATTAATTGTTTTAATGCTCAGAGGTTCAGCCATGTTCAGCATTTTTTTTTAACTCTATGGTTTGTTCAAAATTATAGTTGGTTTAATTTACTGAAACTTTAAAACTGATCAGGAAAAACAAAACAAATTGATTATTTCAGAAAATCAGATGACCTAGGCTGTGGGGTGTAAAACCTCAGAAAACCCTAAAAAGAGGGAACATTTGGGCCGCACGGTGGCTGAGTGGTTAGCACATTGGCCACACAGTCAGGAGATCTGGAAAACCTGGGTTCAAATCTCCGTTGGGCATCTCTGTGTGGAGTTTGCATGTTCTCCCCGTGCGTGTGTGGGTTTTCTCCGGGTACTCCGGTTTCCTCCCACATTCCAAAAACATGCATGTTAGGTTAATTGGTGACTCTAAATTGTCCATAGGTATGAATGTGAGTGTGAATGGTTGTTTGTCTATATGTGCCATGCAATTGACTGGCGACCAGTTCAGGGTGTACCCCGCCTCCCGCCCAAAAGTCAGCTGGGATAGGCTCCAGCATCCCCGTGACCCTAATGAGGATAAGCGGCATAGAAAATGAATGAATTAATGAATCCCGGGAGAGGATTTTAGAGCAATAGGTACGTTATTAATCTCCCAGAGAAATTCATGTTCTCAGTAGCTCTTCAAAAATGTCATAATAAAAATCAAAGCAAGGTAAGAGAGATAAGGAAAATAATAAAATTGAATAAGAATAAATATATTACTGTTTGACTACTACTGTTTTTACTTGCTTGAATAATATGTTCCAGCCATACAGTACATTTCCAATACGTACGTATCACGTAAGGAAAGTAGCTTTTAGAAAGTACATTTTAGAACATAGAAGGTCAACTGGTGAGAAAAGAATCAGTCAGAAAAATAAGCATCTTGATTTTTAATCTTGTTTTGATTTCAATTGCAATGTTTAGTTTTGTTATTATAAATTTCAATATGACTTACAATTTGTTTAAATTATTTAAAAATGTTTCCTTCGTAATTTTCTATTATTGTAAATATTACCAAAAACTGACTTAAATACCTTACAAAAGAATATCCCACATTTGAGTACATATAATTTATGAGAAGCAAATTAATCTCATATAAAATGGCAAGAACAAAATATTGCCACTCAACAATATTTACTTTGCATTAGCATTGACTTTGCGTGTCAAATATAAATAAAGCAAATAATATATTATCATGAGCCTTTAGGAAAAAGGAAAATATACTTCACTTGTTTGAACTACATTTTTATTTTTCATTTTCAGATGGCGCCGTGTGTGTTTTACACCAGCGGGATTGCACCTAAATTATAATGAGATTTTACTTCATACCATTCCACCACTAGTTCACCTGTGTGTTAATAAGAAAATGTGACCAAATGGTAAATCAAGGCCAGAAAAATGTTCATTTGAAATCCCATCTCCTGCATATATCTCAATTTTGTCACTAAGGTTCATGTAAAACTCAACTGAGTGTCAAAGAAAACAGAGTTAATAATTCTGGAACCATTCAATAGTTTTTTGTGCTCCACCTGCATAAATAATTGTGGTAATTGCACAAGTAGCAGTGATGAGATCACTGGAAGGACATTTAATAACGCTTGACAATCAACATTCTGTTCTAATGTTCCTGTGTGAGGCGTAGTGACTTAATTATACTGTAGCTTAATAATTCCCTTAGATGCTACAGTATAATTCTATGGGAGAATAGCAGCAGAAGGGTACACATCCATAGAAAGCTTTTGTTGTATGGCATAAGTCAAGTAATAAGTGTGATGCACCTTTATTGAGCTGCCTATTTTTTTTGGTAAGGTTTTAGCATTTAGTTTTTAGTCTTTTTATATTCTTTTATGTTAACTACTGTATCTCCAGAGTACTGGGCAAGAGACAAACGGTACCTCGATTCTTCTGTATGTCTTGTGTGGAAAGGTAAATGTTGCCACGAAGGACAAAATGACAGTATCAACTTTATTCATGATTTTAGATCATGTAAAATCCATAAATATTTTACACTGCTTTTACATTCACACTTGAACACAAAATAAATTGTAACATGGGTTTGGTTCTTCTCAAACAGTTCAAACTCGTCAGACAAGAAAGTTCTCTTTCCTGAAAATGAGCTGCTCCTACAACAGCGATGCTCATTAGCAGACCTCTGCTGCTTTATCTAAATCCAAATAACTTCACGTGTCAGAGTAAGTTGACGGTAAAAACATTAACAGAATACACGTCGCGATGTGTTTTCATTGGAACCGATGGCCTTCTTCTTCTCCTCACATCTGGACTCATTTGCCTTAGAGGAGGGCCCACACTGAGAGAAAGCTCAGCAGGATCACCATGGCTGCATTGGAAAAAGCAGATATAGGTAACAGGGATGTGTGTAAAGCAGTCCCTTTGTTTGGCCGGGTGTCAACCCCCTAACTACTGTAAACTCTGTGCTTTGTCTCAATTCATGCACTTTCTTAATTATAGTATTTTGGTGCATAAGTGCATTTACACTGAGAAGTGTGACTCAAACTGATCCATTTTATAGACAGCCCTATTCGCTGTTATGTACTGTATGTATGTATGTCATGATACAAGGAATTAACAATTTTGCTGCAACCTGTGTTTTTGAAGGTCCATATACCAAACCGTCTTTCTGTTCGCTTTCTTGCAATGCATGAGAGAAGGGAGCGATGTCAAGTGGTCTTAAATGCAATACTTTTTGGTCGGTTGGGATTATACTATGTGGACAGGAACCGACTGCACCAAGTTTAGAAACACATTTAAGAAACTTCAAATCTGGTAGTTCATTGCTTACCGTCACTGCGCTTCATGGTCCCAGCGTTGATTTTCCCGTTAACATCAGTTAAGTTCACAAACCCCTGCCGTTGGATGTTAAAGGGTCCCAGAACATCTGACGAAGGAAAGCAACGGAATATTAGACATTTTTCAAAAGATCACTACTTGGTTTGAATACCGGTCCTCTAATGTCAATGATTCAACATTCAAATAGGTAGATGGTATATGACACAACCGAAAAGGATACAAGTACAAGTATTTTCTAACTTACCTCCAGTTACAATTCCAGTGCCCAGCAAGACGTTGGCAACTGTTTGGTTCCCAATTTGTCCCGTTGTCTCATTGACAAAGTTAAACTCGCACTCAATAGATGTGCCGTTCACCACACCAACATTAGTCACCACCTGTGGTGAATAAGGATGTGAAATACTGTACATACTTTTACCAACCTAGCATGTGTTTCTATAGTAGCAGTGAGGAGTTGTCTCTTATGGAAGACTCACCCTGTTGACTGCAAGGAAAGTGCCGTCAGTGTTGTTTCTGAGCACCACGCGGAAGAAAAACATCCCGTTTCCAGTCAAATTTCGTGCACAGGCGAAAAGCAAGGTGGTGCCCTGAGGACAAAGGTAATCAATGGGATCCAACTTTCATGGTGACCGATCTAGTTCATTGGTGTTGTTTAGCTAGAACCGCCTTTGATCCAAGTGTGTGCCTCACCTCACTATCTGGGTTTCTGGATTGGGTAAGTCCAAATCCTACGTATCCTGACGAGTTTCCACTGAGCCTGATGGTCGCTCTGAGGGGATTAGTGCCAGTGTCATCTATAGACGTAAAGAGACAGCTCCTGTTGGTTTGTGGGTTGCAGTCTTTTGGCGTCTCCAAGCACAGGACGGTTTGTCCGCAGCCGTCTCGGTTGATGTTTAAAATCGTCGTGGGGGTGATGGTACCAGTTGGGTTGGTGAAATTCAGGGCAACAGTGGTCAGGCTGGGGTTAAAGGTAGTGACCCCACCTAAAGGAACAAAGCACAGGTTAGACCATTTGTCACTCAATCTGTTTTTTATAGTGCTTTTCCTCATTAGGGTGACGGGTGAGCTGGAGTCTATGTCTATGTCAGTCCGAGCTGACTTTGGGCGTTGACACTCGCATTCACAGCTCCAGACAATATAGTTTCCAGTTAGTTTTACATGCATGTTTTTCAGATGTGGAAGGAAGCCGGACTACTTGAAGAAAACTCATCCACAGGAATAACATCCAAACCCCACACAGACGTTCCAATGTATATTCCAGATCCCTAGCATATCTGGATATCCAGACTGCTATTTATTATAAACTACGTGTGTGCTTTCACAGTGTGTTGGCCTTTTTAGTCTCACCGTTTGTCAGGGTTCCACTTCCCAGGAGGACTTGGCCAACAGACCCACTTGAAGTCTCTCTGGTGGTAACAGAGTTAGCATTTGGTATGGTGAAAATACATTGGATGGATGTCCCAACCGTCACAAAGCTGAGGTCCCTCACTTTCTGGGAGGTGTGGATAACAGACATTTCAGTCATTTAATCAAACATCAATGTTATGGTGTGTAATGTTGTGCTTTCAAGACATTACTGATCAAGAATTGGGTTCCATGATCCTAGACATAACTTGTAGTCACCTGATCACTTTGAGTAAGATTCCCATTACTGTTGTTTCTGTCCAGTGTGAGGAAGAAAAACGTGTTGTTATTGCTGTTATTTCTTCCACACACATAAAGGGTGGTTATGCCCTGAGGAGAAAGGAAGCCAGAGTAAATATAGGTCATTTGGGTTTTTCGTTTTCGGCTTTGATTCCTTCAACTTTTGATTGCCTTCAAACTTGCAAGGGTCTCTGCTCTTGCACTGAGAACAGGAATCCCTCCAAAAGTGATGGAAATCGGTAAGGTAAAATTTTGAAAGTGTGCTTCACCTGATTTGCATTTCGGGTGAGTCCCATGCCAATAAATCCTGAGGAGTTTCCGCTGAGCTCCACAGACAGGTTGAAGCCGGAGCCAATGCCCGTGGTGGCGTTCAGAGACGTAAAGAGACAACTGAGGTCTTGAGGATTGCAGTTCACCGGTGACTGCACGCACAGTTTGGTATTTCCACAGCCGTTTCGGCTGATAACCCTGATGGTGATGTTACCATTCGCGTTGGTGAGGTTCACTAAACCACTCGTTCGAAGGACATTAAACGATAGGGGAGTAGCTGAAGAATTTAAGAAAACCCATGTGAAGTTAGACACAGGCAGTGGAAAAAAATCCTTCCAATGCTCGCCCACCGCTTGTGGGTTATAGAACACTTACTTCCAGTGACAGATCCATTTCCCAGGAGAACGACGCCGGTGGTTCCGTCCAAAGTCTCTCCATCGCGGGTGGTGTTGATGTTTGGAATTATGAAGTTACACTGGATCCGTGAGCCAATCACGGTCCCTCGAATCTCTGTCGTATTCTGGGGGAGTTTAGGATAATAATGTTCACTTTCCAACCAATCATGTTATAGCAGCTACACTTCAAAGCAACAACGATACAGTCCACGAACATCAGTCCAAGAAGCATCGTGTCTTTTATTTGTGGTAATTTCAAATGTTTGAAATACTGCTAATCACCATCAGCTATTTTGGGGTATGTAAGGCTCGCTTGATTTTCTAAGGAAGCTTTGCTTCATTCAGCCAGGAGGCCCCCTGACGTATGCTTCTGCATGGTCACTTTGCCATCCTTTCCAACATCTGAGTCTGTGCTATGCATTTCTCCGCAGAAGTGCTGAGGGCCAGTGTTGACGCAACTCATAAGCAACCTTGGCACTCTTCGATTACTTAGTTTGTTATGTTATTGAAAAGGTACTAATGCAGACATAATGTGTGCAATAGTGTGTTTGTGCCGCATTGTTTATTGCCCCCCAAAACAGCATTACCATTAAAAACAGCAGTTCAAAGGATGTTCTGCTGTGTGTACAATTAACAAAAAATGTCTTCTCCTAGGTGTGCACAGGAAACAGGTTTGAAAAGTAATTAGAAAAGCACTTGGAGCACTCCGCCAAATGCCATAGTTGCCCCCATGTTGTGATTCACACCATAAATATTAGTCCTGCTTTTATTTCATCTACAAATTTAGATGCCTTGCCCATGAAAACATACCATTAGCAATTTGATTCATAATAATAGTATACTAGTAGTTATTCACAAAAATTGCATTTTCCTTAATGGCGGTTTTTTTTTTGGCTCTACTGTAGCGCCATAGCTTTTGAAGTTAAATCCCTTGGCACAATCCAGAGTTCATAGTGTCATGACTTTGCTGTAAAAAAATGGCGTTTGTTGGATGTGTATAGCTTCATCTGTTCTCTTCCTGTCATGAAAATTCCAAAAATTCCCTATTTTTTCTTATTCCGGATCATAGTATCCAAAATGATCTGCATCAGTCGTTGATATTTTGTATAACTTGTTGCTATCCAAGTCCTCTGACCATTTTTGTGCAGTTATATGCACAAATGCAGTAAATGGTCCTATCTTGCAATGTTAAAAATCCTTTAAAAAAATTCCTGAATCCAGATGATAATCCGGATCACCCCCAAAATATTCTTCCATATCCCATTTCAGAAAATTCATGAAGATTTCATCCAAAGCCATTTAATATTTCAAGTTATTTTGAACTAAAAAAAAAACAGATAAACTCCGGCAAAAACATAACCTCCTCGGCGGCGGTATTAATGACTCATCATGCTAATTAGTCACATGCTCAGCCAGATGAACAATGTGTGCATGGCATGAGCGCCGGTGAGCGTGTCACATCATTAGGTGTGTTTATTTTAATAATAAACGGCGTTGAATCAGCAGCCCTTGAGAAATACAATGTACAGTATAGAGACAACATGAAGAGAAGTGGCAGTTTTCTTCTATGTTGGAGTGAAGTTGCAGCCTTACCCTCTCATTTGCAGTAAGAGCGTTATTACTGTTGGTTCTGTTCCGCGTGGCGAAGAAGAAGGAGGTGTTATTAGTGCCGTTTATTCCACACACAAAAAGCATGGTGATGCCCTGTGGAGAGATGAAGAGAGAGTTTCGTCAGGCCCCAATCCGATGCTTGTCGGTTTCTTCCTCATGCAAAAGATTTGCCCCTTGGCCCATTACGTCCATCGAGCTACCATATTCGGCTGGCTGTATGCTTGAGGGAGGTCAAAGTGTGTCGGATGGTGCCTCACCTCATTTGGGTTCTGAGTAAGTCCCAAGGCAATGTATCCCGTTGAATTTCCGCTGAGGCTGACGTTCAGGTTGAAGCTGTTAGGCTGCGCTGAGGTGGCAGCGTTCAAAGACGCAAACAGACAAGTGCCGTTGCCTGCAGGGTCGCAGCCAGTTGGTTCCTCCAGGCACAGAGAGGTTTGTCCGCAACCATTCCGGGTGACGTTCACCTGGGGGAAGATCGGTCAGGATGGGCAGTTGAGTTGGCTTTACAAATACAACTTAAAGGATCTTCAAACAATATTTGTAACCTTTCGGAACGACTTTATTACATGTTTTAGTTTTACAGGCTTTGGCTGATATGACTCTTGTCTTGAAAAAACACTAAAAAGTATGGGTCTTCTCTCAATGATGGATAAGATCTTGAGTGGAATATTGCGACACTGCGTTTATTTGCTAGACTACTCGGACACTTTGTTCTCAGTGAGCAAGGAGAGAACAAACCAACCTGTGTGTCATTGCTGAACGACAGGTGAGATGTTCCCCGCGCTGCAGGAAGCACCAAGGCCACGCAAGCGGCCGTTATCAGGATGAGTGTACGCGCCATTGTCGTTCAAATTCAGCTGCCAAAAAAGACCAGAATATTATGACCACACCTCCTGGAAAACAATTCGGAAATATATGCTCCTGTGTTGGAGCTGCTTTTAGTTCAAGTGTGTCCAAAGCCAGGGTACCCTTATTGTAAGAATAAAATTACAACCAAGGACCATTAATAAATCAGCTTGCTCAGCGTATAGATTACCCTATTGAATTGCTTTTAGCGGGCTTAATAAGCCAAAGGTAAACAAATATCACGTTTAAAAAAAACTTCCCTCTGTTGTAGTTGAGGAAAACATGAAAAAAAATGTAAGTAAAAAAACACGTAATATTTATACATACCAATATTCCAATCATTTACTCACAGGATATTATGTTTGTTTAGTATAGATTCCATTTTTTAAACTTGAAGAGGCTTACCTGAGCTTTAAGGAGCGTAGGGATGTTCCCTGGATGCCAATGAGTGCTAGAAGCTGGCTCAGTCCTTAAATACGCAGACATCAGCGATGAGGCTTTGCTAAGGTGTGGCCGTGCAAGAAAGAACACACCTGCCTGCAAGGTGCGTTTCCGTATTCCGTAAAACCAGATTACCAGACAAACTTGCTCTTGAACAATTAAAAAAAGGTGACGCCCACCTAAATGATGGTTAGATTAGATTTGAAGACAAAAACAAAGATAAATTAATGGTGCTATAAAGAGGGGAAAAAATAATAACAATATTACTTTTCTATTGCTGTTCCCACAAAAAAAGTTATCTTAAAAGTTGTTTTAACTGCTTGGCCTTCAACCCAGCACGAGATATTATTTTTCATCTCATCTCTTTTCCTCATTTTTCATTGTCTCTACTACCAAACTGTTCTTTAAAACTTTTTTTTTTCTTTTTCTGATGTACAACAATTTGTTTTCAACTGTGATTGTTAATAATAAGAACTTATAACAATGTTTATTATTTCTGGGGACTCAATGCAGAAGAGAGAGAATATAAATAAGCAGAATTAAATTTAAAAAAACGATTTATTTATTTTAATTTATTGCTAATTTCTCTGGAGGATGATTTTAGGTGTTACGATGGTCTCTTCCATTGTTAGTTGCTTTTTTTCTTGCCATTTTTGTAGCAACAAATTACTTTCTCCAGTACAATACTGTTCAACTAATGGTCACGAGGGTATAATACCACAGTGTGTTCCAAACACTGTTTTTTTTGCAGACAGAGGAGGTAGTAAGTACTAAAGAACTTAGAACAACTGTAGGAATTAGTTGCACCGACTTCCCAGGCTTAATCAACCTCCATTTCTACAGAACTGCTTTTAATTGTTGACCCATTTAAGGCTTTGGCCTTTTTCTGAAATATTATTTTTCTGTTTTTTTTCAACCTCTGGCACTTCACCACTTACCTTTGTCCCATTTCAAGCTATTCGTTGGACTTGAATGACTTGAATTTCAAAAAATACGTGGAAAAATTGGGGTGTTGTAAAACTTTTGACTGGTAGTGCATATATACTGGTCCACCGTTAAAATGACAAATTACATTGTCATACCATCCATCCATTTTCTATACCGCTTATCCTCATTAGGGTCGCGGGGATGCTGGAGCCTATCCCATCTGACTTTGGGTGATAGGCAGGGTACACCCTGGACTGGTCGCCAGTCAATCGCAGGGCACATATAGACAAACAAACATTCACACTGACATTCGTACCATTCAGCTAACATGTTTTTGGAATGTGGGAGGAAACCAGAGTACACGGAGAAAACCCACGCACGCACGCACGGGGAGAACATGTAAATTCCACACATGTTTTGTAAAAAAGACAATTTATTATTTTTAATTTTGATCATTATTAAAGCTAGCCTGCGCTTTTCTTAAAATCAAATACAACTTACGATCTTAGTGTTTATATAAAAAACCGAAGACAATTTAAATTATTTTAGGAGAAACCTTGTTTTATTTAGGTCTTCAACAAGAGAAATGAACTTTTATGTGTAAAAACTGAAGACAATTGAGATTATTTAACAAACCAACTTGCTTTTTTAAAAATATGACAGACAATTTCCATCATTCTGTTAACAAAAGGTACATGTTTTGCTAACACTGAAGACAATTTTGGTTGTTTCGCAAACCTAATGCACATTTTTCTGAACACCAAAGACAATTTAGTCTTCAACTTAACCAACATATGTTTTTGTAAGCACCCAACACCACGGAAATTTGAACAACCAACAAACAAAACCAGCAGGTTTCTGTTAACAGACAATTGAATCTTCACGGCATCTAACTTCACTGCAGGTTTCTCTAAACATAACAAAAATTAGCCTTCCACGAGCACAATGTACGTATTTTTGTATTCATGAAAGATAAGGTCAGGTCTTCGACAAACCTAATGCCTGTTTTCACAAAGCATTTCCACTAACTTCTGTGTTTTTGTAAACATCAAATAAATTTTGGAACGTTCAACAAACAAAACGTTCGTCTTTACGGACTGTTGGAGGAAATCCGAGAAACACAGAGCTGTCCACCGGGGATGACGTTTCTGTCATCACACCGCCTCATGGACTGATGGCAGTGTTTCAGAGAGAGACGCTGGATGCCAATGTTTGTGCAAGTACAGAATATGACAGTATTGTTTGTTTGTTTTTTTAATACATAACGGAACAAGAGAAATGTTTCCTGCTCTTAACAAAACAGAAGCTCTGTCGTGCAGTGTTTGTTTGCTCACGTCACAAACACTGATTGGCTGTGATAACATTTGTCATTGTTCTGTCACTAATGAACGGGAATTCTTTCGGAAGCTGAGTCATTTCCTGCTATTCGATGACTAGAAAGATTCGGTAAAATCCACCCAACCAGATTGGGCAGTTGTAGGCAAGTGCTCCAGATTAAATCCTTCTGCTTTATCATTGGTCTTGTCAAAGAACACATTATTGTAAAAAACCTTTTTTTTCAAAACTTTAAACTATTTATTTTAACCTTATTTTTGCATTTTCAAAAACAAAAGAGCTTGAGAGATTTTCATATAATTAACATTATATAACATTCCGCCGGAAATAGCTGTGATGTGGTCCAGGGGGTACACTGCACTTTGTGCTCTTGATGCAGCTCAACAAAACCTAAATTACCCAAACAGAATGAAACAGTACTCCAATGGAGGTTAGCAAATACCTTTGCCAAGTCCGGTTCTCGGCTTTGAGCGTGTTCACATAATAAGGTGCCGTTTGACGTCATATTATTCTACTTTCCCACAAAAAGACAATCCCACGCAAGATGACGCCGGTCATTACTATGGAGTGTTATGAGAAGTTCCAAAAGATCCATCCATCCTTTTTCTATGCCGCTTATCCTCATTAGGGTCGCGGGTATGCTGGAGCCTATCCCAGCTGACTTTGAGCGGGAGGCGGGGTACACCCTCAGTGCCCTGCCAGTCAACCGCAGAGCACATATAGACAAACGAAGACATAGAAGCATTCACACTCTAAAGGACAATTTAGAGTCGTCAATTAACCTACCATGCATGTTTTTGGAATGTGGGAGGAAACCGGAATACCCAGGGAAAACCCACACACGCACGGGGAGAACATGTAAATTCCACACAGAGATGCCTAACAGAGATTGGAACTCAGAACCTCCTGACTGTGAGGCCAACATGCTACCCATTCAGGTTGGGGGGGTGGTAAACCCATGGGCCCTTTGAGGGTGCCTGCCTCTGGCGTCAGGGTGGGCGATGGCGTCAGTTGTGTCTGGGGCGGCCTGGAACTCCGGGGGTGTTGAATATGGCCCCTGCTTTGGGGGGGCGGGTTGTTTCTGGGCCCGGGGGCTTTGGGGCGGGTGCCCTGCCACCACGTAGCTGGCCAGCCCCCAGCGGATGTTCCGGCGGTTGGCGTCCGTGCCCCTCTGTGGCACTTGCTCGGCTGATTCATGGTGTCCGGCCGGGTCTCCCTTGCACCTCTTTGGAGTGGACTCGCGGTCGCCTCTTGGGGGAGCGGGGTCGGGCCATCCAGTGTGTGTATTTATGTATGTACTGCATGGATATGTGTATGTGCGCAGTGTGTGTATGTACAGTATACGTATATAAATGTGTGTATTTATGTGTGTGTATGTATATGTATATGTAAGTATTTATAGATTTATATATGTATGTATGTATGTTCTCCCCGTGCGTGTGTGGGTTTTCTCCGGGTACTCCGGTTTCCTCCCACATTCCAAAAACATGCATGTTTGGTTAATTGGCCACTCTAAATTGTCCATTAGAGTGTAAATGTAAATGTGAGTGTGAATGTTTGTTTGTCTATATGTGCCCTGCGATTGACTGGCGACCAGTCCAGGGTGTACTCCGCCTTCTGCCCAAAGTCAGCTGGGATAGGCTCCAGCATACCCCTGACGCCAATGAGGACAAGCGACATAGAAAATGAATTAATGAAAATAAGTCTGTATATATATTTATTATTTAAAAAAATTCTTTTCAGTTTTTATTCCTGTATTTTTGCTCATTTTGCTCTGTGACTGTTCTGGTTGTTGCTGATATTTTGGTTATCATGGTTGTTATAGTTTATAATATGGTTGAAATATGTTTGTGAGGTTCTTCTGCACCTTTTCCCATATTCCCCCACCCATCCCTTTTCATGTCACGTCCGGCATCAAAATGTGGCACAACAAAATTCATAATAAACGCAGTCAAATGTCAAGGGAGACTAATATAGATTATGACGTTTCCCTTGGCAAAGTAATTTTGCTCAGCACTTAAAGGGAGCTTGACTCCCATTCAGATGTTATGACGCTGGATAAGACACACACCACAAAAAAAAAAAACCCAAAAAAACAACGATGTATGAATTCATATTTCATTTTGCATTTTATTCCTGATGCTCAACTCAAAAAGTGAGCGTATTTAGTGTATTCCCTTGTCTTAAAATCTATCTCGCTTAAGGATGGATAATTTATTGGGAGAATGCTGGCGGATTAGAGCAATCTCCTGGAATTATTCTTGCTCCTTGGTGACGCCATCTCCGAATGAGTTACGCAGTTAAAACAGTGGCGCTTCTATAGCCGCTTTTTTTTAAAGCTGAAAGTCCGGACGTTGGCACCAGGTTACGAGTTTAGCCTAAGTTACCGCGGTGATATAGCCGCTTTAAAAAAGAGCTACCTTCGCTGAACAGGCAAGCCCGGCTTTCCACTCAACACGGCTTGCTAACTCACTGAACTTGAATTCACTGAACACTAAACTTAAATTACAACATTTAAAAATGAACAGCTGTCAATTAGACCAATACTGGTTAGTCCGATGAGAAAACACCCCCAGCATGTTTCTGTTAACGGCAGAGACAATTTAATCTTCACGGCACCTAACTTCACTGCAGGTTTCTCTAAACAACAGAAATGTTTCCTGCTCTTAACAAAACAGAGGCTCTGTTGTGCATTGTTTGTTTGCTCACGTCACAAACACTGATTGGGTGTGATAACATTTGAAAACAAATTCTTTCAGATACTATTATACTAGGTGACAGCTAAGTGATAAAAAATGCCATAATGCTAAAATTAGCGTAATAGCATTTTTAGCTATATTTATTGGAACACACAATTATACAGTTATGATAGGTGACAGCTAAGTGATAAAAAATGCCATAATGCTAAAATTACCGTAATAGCATTTTTAGCTGTATTTATTGGAATACACAATTATAGTTATACTAGGTGACAGCTAAGTGATAAAAAATGCCAGCGTGCTAAAATTAGCGTAATAGCATTTTTAGCTATATTTATTGGAATACACAATTATACAGTTATGATAGGTGACAGCTAAGTGATAAAAAAT
>QODF01000022.1:162871-182981 GCA_024372805.1 Oostethus manadensis | reverse complement strand
ACACAAAGTGCTCATATTGTTGGCCAATTTGCTAATATTAGCATAGTAGCATTTTTAGCTGTATTTATTGGAATACACAATTATACAGTTATGATAGGTGACAGCTAAGTGATAAAAAATGCCAGCGTGCTAATATTAGCGTAGTAGCATTTTTAGCCGTTTTGATAAAAGCATTTACAGTACAAACCCTGCAGCAGGTGTTTGTGTAATGATGAGTCAATCGGCTCTTGTCACAGAGAGCCGATTTGTTTTTCCTCTTCTTTTTTGCTGTGTCCTATTCCACCCTTTTTTGACGGCTCACTACTCGGACAGTTTTCAACCGATTCCAAAACGTCAAAATGTCCGGCTCTTTAGAGCACCGCAAGCATTGAATAGTTTCGTATCATTTTTCAACCGATTTATTGCAAACATACATCAAAATGTCCAGATCAGCTGGAAAGAGGTGCTACCTAAGAAATATGATTCAAAGAGTCGATTCGATTTAAAGAGTCGATTCGATTACAAAATGTCAAACTATCCAGCTCACTAGAGCATCGCAAGCATTGAATAGTTTCGTATCATTTTTCAACCGATTTATTGCAAACATACATCAGAATGTCCAGCTCAGCTGGGAAAGAGGTGCTACCTAAGAAACATTTCTGTAAAATGCACAGTTTTTGCAAAATTTCTCGTTTTCCAAGAATTTTTTCCCTTTGGAAATGAATAGGGAGAAGGTTCATATTTTTTACATTTCTCAACCGGTTCGGACCGTTCCCAAGACAAAATGCTCAAATATTCTCCATGAATAAGAATATCGTCCGTGTATACGTCCGTCCCTTCCAGTCCTGCCAGGGTCTCAGCCATTTTTCTTTGGAAGATCTCAGGTGTGCTTGTTATCCCGAACGGGAGGCATACCTCCCAAATGGGGTGATGATGGTGGTGAGCTTTTTACTATCCTCGTGCAGTGGCATCTGGTAGAATCCACTAGCTGCATCTAATGAAGTAAATACCTTTGAACCGGCGAGTCTAGGCATTATTTTTCCCGTTTCACCGCTAGATCCAGTCTATGGAGGTCGGCGCAGCAGCAAACTTCCTGTCTGTTGGGCTTGAGGACCGGCCTCGTGGCTGCGCACCACTCCGTTGGTTGCGTCACCTTTTCTATGATGCCTTCACTTTCCATGCGGTGGAGCTCCTTTTTCTCAAGAGGAACGAGTGGTAGTGGAATCCGTCTGGCGGTGTGCACTGCGTATGGTTGGGTGTTATCCTGAAGGACTATTTTTACTGGTTCTGTATCCAGCAGTCCACCTGATCTAAAAACCCCACTGACCTCGTCTATTCGTTTCACGAAACCCATATTTACAGCATCAAGGCCTAGAAGACAACGGAGACTTCCTCTCATGACGCAAACTTTAACGGAATACTGCTTCTCCTTATACTTTGTAGTAGCCTGAAGCAACCCCATGCAACTGAGGTCTCCTCCTGGGCTAACAAAGCTGGTGTGGGCGGATCCACTTTCAATTTTAGTTCCATTCTTTTAAATGTCAAAAAGAACTCACGTTTTTAACGTGAGGAGACGGCTTGTTTGTAGCATGCATTTGTCTTTTATTCAACCTAACTACAAAACCCACCATACCTTGCGGGCGCATCTCTTAAAGTGACACCATACATTACAACAACAAGCCTACTATGTTGCTATTGGTCAGCCGCCAAGTGTGTGTTAATCGTGTGAGTATGTGGTTGGTTTGGGTAACAACACACAAAAAAACAAAAAATATATATGACAGGAGAGACTTGAGGAATTTCCCTCTTAAAAAAACATAAGTCGGATGTCCCAAAGAACAAAAGAAGAAATAGATATGTACATTTTGTTTTATATCTTTAGGCACTTGGCTGTATTATTCTACCACATTATAGCACAACCGCGTTACCTCCTTTGTGTAGGGTAGGTCTATATAGCTCCGCTCGGGTAGCTTGACAAACGTCTGTTTGGTTCTGTGAACTTGCATCATTTCTCTCATACAGTTGTTTTTGGGCTGGGGACCATGTACAGAATTTTTTCTTTTGCATTTGTTTTTGATCTGTCAGCATTAAAGTGATTGCAGCATTTTTGCTATTTGCAACATTTTTCTGTTGTATTTGTTCTTGGTTTTCAATCACTTCTGTGTTTGGAGAGTTTGGACGCTGCTGTGCGTTTGCCTCTGTCGACCCCAACATTGCTCGGCAGATTTCAAAATTAAACATAAATGAACAACTATGGCACAAATGAGCTAAGTGCCCAGCTTGGTGACCTTAGGATCTCGTCTCTGCTATTTGCAGATGATGTGGTCCTTATGGCCTCATCAGGCTGTGACCTTCAGCGTTTACTGGAGCGGTTTGCTGCTGAGTGTGAAGCTTATGGAATGAGACTCAGCACCAGCTGAGCCGGAAGGCAAAGTTCTCTGTTTACCGATCGATCTACGTTCCCACCCTCACCTATGGTCATGAGTTATGGATCATGACCGAAAGAACGAGATCGCGGATACAAGCGGCGGAAATGAGTTTCCTCCGTAGGATGGCTGGACTCACCCTAAGAGATAAGGTGAGGAGCTCGGCCATCCGGGAGGAGCTCAGAGTAGAGCCGCTGCTCCTTCACATCGAGAGGAGCCAGTTGAGGTGGCTTGGGCATCTAGTCCGGATGCCTCCCGGGAGCCTCCCCGGTGAGGTGTTTCGGGCATGCCCAGTTGGGAGAAGGCCCCGGGGAAGACCTAGGACACGCTGGAGGGACTATGTCTCACAGCTGGCCTGGGAATGCCTTGGTGTCCTCCCAGTGGAGCTGGAAGAGGTCGCCGGAGACCGGGAAGTCTCCGGCAGTTTCAGTCCCTACTGAAACTGCTGCCCCCGCGACCCGGAACCAGAGAAGCGGAAGAAAATGGAATGGAATGAGCTAAGTGACTAAAGAGCGTAAAGTGTTTTTTGCGTACTATACTTAGGCGTTCTGACTTTTTCTTCTTGTTTATGGTCACAACCAACGTGTAGGGTGACTTAAGTTACAGACTACTGAGAGGAGAAAGGAAAATAAAACAAAACACACACACACACAAAACAAAAAAAAACACTGTTGTACACCTTACGTATTTTTTTATGTTTACTTAGACATCAGGTTAGAGCCTGGTTACATTCTTTAGTCATTTCTGATTTCCTCATACGTTGAAGAACACTGGTCGAAACAAGTGCCACTAAGTGACGTGAAAACACTCCGCCTTGCGACTTTTCTCTGCGCTTTACGGTACTGGTTACACGACTTCCGCCCTAAGACGGGCTTTGTTTACACGGATGCTAGTTACCTCCAAGCAGCACTCATGATGGCGACTACGAGCTAACGGTTGATCCTACTGCTGCGTTGAAGACCCCACCCAGGGTGCCACCGTGGAGCAATAGTGGCGGGCCTTCTCCTGTATTTCACTGTTGTTGTTGTTGGCCGACCCACACAGTCATGTCGAGCGGCGTCGCTCTCCACACCCAAATAGGGTCCATCATCACCGCATTGTGCAACGCCGCCGCGGCTCAGATCGCCAAAGTAGTGGAGGACGGCATGGTGGTGCTTCGTTTAGAGGTGTCCCAGCGGGAGCACGAGATCAGGAGGCTTCGAAGCAGCGTGGAGGTGCTGCACGGCGAGCTGAGAGCCGCCCGACGCACGGCCGACCTCCGAGCGCAGACCCGCGGCTTGGACGGTGAGGTGGACCCGGCTAATTGACGCGCACCACACGTTTTTAAAGTGGCTTGTCTGGACATGCATGAGTGAATCCACTTCAGACAGGGTGACAACCATTACCAATTATGAGACTTTGAATCGCACGTAAAGTCCATGGTTTCAAATTGCTCCCTTCGACGTGTTTCAGCCAATAGTTATAGTTTCAACACCCCCATTTCCTTGTGGCACGGCTGCGCATGCGTGTTTTCTATTCCACTAGTTAGGTTTACCCTCACTATCACGTGAGGCCACCACGCGCATACTTGCGTGAACGTCTTAGTTTTTACACGATGGAGTCAATATTGTTAGGCGGGACCATGAATAGACATTGCCGTTTCCATTTAGGTAAATCAGGTAAATACAAAGAGGAAAAGATAAATTGGGGAAAAGCAAACACAATAAGCAATGACAAAATGGAAAAGTGACATTCAATGTCCCAAGAACCAGATTTGGCCGCCGAGGACCAGGTTGGGCCGCCGAGGACCAGGTTGCCAAGGAACACCCGCCCTCGACCACTGGCCAAATCGCAATGCACCGGACCCTTATGCTTGGCTCTGCAGGTGGTGGGTCTACAGGTCCCACGGGTGAAGACCTGGCTACCAGGCGCTCCCTCTGAAAGACTAGACAACACAATTGGAACTGCAGTTGGCGGCTTCGTGTTTGTGTTATTCATTTGCACTTGGATGCACAAATGTCTATTTACTTAACATTGGTTTATTCAAAAGCAGAATATTTGACTCAGACTTTAACTGTATTTTTATGTGCAATGAGGAGTTGCATTCAAAGACACCACGTCATTTCCGTTTCAATTTGATTGCATAGGGCCAAGTCACAACAGCAGTCATCTCACGGGACTTTACACATGAAGATCACAAATAGAGAGCCAACTGAAACCCCACAGAAGCAAGCACACTTTTTGACTGAGGCAAGGAAAAACTCCCTCTGGGGAAGAAACCTTGGACAGAACCGAGGCTCTGTGGGGCGGCCATCTGTCTCGACAGGTTGGGCTGAGAATTAAAAATAAAAGAGGGGTACATGGTAGATCAAGCCATAGGTCTTAGTCTTAGACCAAGGAACATGGAGAAATGTATCTGATACATATCAGCATATCAAGGGTCAGTTCTAACTCTATGCTTTATCGAAGATGTGGGTTTTGAGTTGACTTAATAATCCAGCCTGGAGGTCACAAAAGCATGCCTCTGGTAGTGGCAGGAACTTTCTGATTTTTTTGTTTTGTTTCGTAAATGGAAAAATGCTTTTTTTGGTACCAAGGACTATAATTTCAGTTTTATGTGAGTTTAATAGTAAAAGGTTGTCCCGCTCTATATGTTGTTTAGGCACACCTGGCGTTTGGAGAGCCGACGAGCTTGCTTTTGTTTCATTGATACAGTTGGGTGTCATCTACAAGCAATGGAAGTGAATGGAGTATCTTCTAATGATATTACCTTAGTGCAGGGGCGTCACACTGGTGGCAAGGAGGGACGAGACCCTGCAGGTTTTCTTTCCAGCCGGTGAAGCATCTGACAGATAAGACTGAAAACATTTTAATGCAGTTCCTTTAATGCCAAGGGCATGTTGTAATCGCTGTATTAAAATTTGGTGGTCAATTATGTGGAATGCTGCTGCAAGGTCTAGTAAAACTAATACTGAAATGAAGCCCTATTCTGAGGAGGTCTTTAGTGGTTTTTACGATTGCTGATTCTGTGCTGTGGTACATCCTAAATCCACACTAAAAGAGCTCAAGTAGCTGATTGTTTTGAAGAAAATGGTGTAAGTGGCAACTACTTTCTCTAGGATCTTGGAGAAAAATGGAACGTTGGATATTGGTCTGTGGTTAGCTAGGACATGTGGGTCAAGGTTGAGGTTTTTTAAGAAGCGGTTAGATTACAGCCACTGTGAATGATTGCGGTATGTAGCCTGTCACTATCAACAACCTGTTGATTATGTTGCCAAGAGCTGTGTTCACTAATGGACTAGTATCTTTAAACAAATGAGTAGGGATGGAAACTCGCAAGTACAGGAATTTGACCAGGAAATTATTGTAGAGTGTCGGTGGAGTTAAACCTGTTTAAGTGTGTGTCAGTCATCGCTATTTCCTCTGTGGTGGCAGTGTTGGAGGGATGTACAACATTGGTTAATGGGGGTAGGTGGTTTATTTGGTGCCTAACAGTGGGAATTTTTATTATTGTCAAACATAACATGAACTCATCACTGCTAAGTGTGGTAGGGATGGATGGTTGCTCCTGAAGAGGAATTTGTGGTTATTTTTGTTTTGCTCAATTAAAGAAGAGTAGTAAGCTGTTGTGGCATTTCTCTATTTTTAGGCTCTCTTTCTAGGCTAAACTATTTTCTTTGACTGGGTGAAAGGCCATTTCCTCTCCAGTTTTTGCATTTTACATTTCAGCTCACGGGTATGGCACTTTATATGGGATTTTTTTAGGTTCCTGTTTCTTAATGTTATGGGGCGACAGAGTTGAGACTTTTTCGTAAGAGGGAGGTTGTGCTGTCTATGAGCTATTAATCTGTGATTGCCTTATATTAGTATTGTTTATTGTATTTATGGTTGGCAGTGAATTGCGGAGGGGGCGATAGTATCTTTGAATGTATTAACGCTGCTGTCTGATAGGCATCTCGTGTAATTATCCATCCATCCATTTTCTATACCATTTTCTATATGTGATTAAAAAAGGGCCAAACAGTACAGGTTTTTGTGGAAATATTGTTAAGAATTTAATATCAAAGCCATAAGTATGTGATTATGACAATGGGTAGCTCCAACCACTACCACCACCACCTGTTGCATCTAATGGTGAAGTGAATGAAGAGGCTAGCGTATCATTGTTTTCATCCTGGTGTTCTTCCTGGGCTGTGTGCAAAATACTGAGAACGATGCTTGCAAATGTTTGATAACACCTTTTGGGTATACTGGTAGACGTGCGTGAGAAATGGCTGAGACTCCTTCCCTACCAGATTCTCTGGGGGTGTGAAGTTAATGTGAGTGGGAGGAGTGGATTCATTTAATCCACTGTTCTCAGTTATTTTCTGTCATGTCATATTATGTATTAAGAACGCACAGAAAAGAGAAATACATGTGTTCATGTCTTGTGTAATGGTTGTGGCTGATGGGGAAAATTCCAAAAAAGTGCACCTTTCCTTCCACAACTTGTGAATGTAGTATTCTACATTGGTCAGTAATTGTTTGGTGAGACCGCCACAGAAGCACCAAACGTGAACAACTTGCTTTTATTGCAGGTTGAAATGACCCCACAATTACAATAGTAATAACATAACAATCGTAATAACACGGGTTCAGCTAATAGCCCATAACAAGGTAAAACTCAACTCTGACCCACCGACGTCACTTGCTGTCCGCCATCGATTCTACTCCCTACAAAGTAAACTTATACGGCTTATTTTCTCTGATTTATATCTACTGTATTGGCTAATGTAAATGTAAAGGTGACTGTATTGGCTGTTATTTCTTGTCTAGATAGCTCTAATAATGTTAAAGGTATGTAGAAGATTGTAAACACGTTTCCTATACCATAAATTTGAAAATATTTTATTCATAACACAACATATTTCTAAATGATGCTGCAGGCCAGTAAAAAAACAAGCTGCAGACCACAAATGCCTCCTTGTCTGCACTTTGGCATTCCTGTTGTATCTGATAGAACACTCTGCTGTTTTTAGGGGCACTACAAAAGTGCTAGTCAAAGATCATTTTTTATACGAGTGAATGAGTGCTGGGCTGTTTTTAAAGGACATACTGCAAAAGAGCTAGTTAAAGATCCTGTATATGACAACCCTGCTATTTGGGCCTGTTTTAATTACTGAGTAGTGTTCAAATAACAATACCACTTTTTTGCTGTTAGTCACATTTCTGCAAATAAAGATACAATATTCAGGTAGAAAGTAAATCACCATGACCATTTGTCTCCTTTTCTGTCCGCAGAGAGTTTGAGCGCCAATGCGGCTGAGGGGGCAGGGCCTGAAAAAGTCCCAAGTGACTTTCTGAATCTTGAGGTGCCGGTGAAGCGCGAACCCCTGGAAGAGGAAAGCGTAGCAGTTGGCTGCAGTCGACCCGGACAGCCAGTAGAAGAGCTGAACCCATACCAGCCGGATGGCGCTCAGTGGAGAAGGCGGCAAAACCAGTCTAGCAATTTACATGTGGCAGCTTCCGAGTCTCTTGTGGACACCCGGCTGGGCGCACCGTGCAGCAGCCCGTTTGGCCGCGGGCCGCACCGAAACCTGTACAACACCATGCGCAGGAGGATGGTCAATCGCTTGATGTTCAAGAGAGGCTTTTCATGTCCGTTCTGCGGCAAATGTTTTGAGCACTCTGGAAATTTGGAGAGGCACAAAAGGATTCACACGGGAGAGAAACCGTATCGCTGCGAGATTTGCGGGAGACGCTTCAATCAGAAGTGCAGCCTCAAGGAGCACATGAAGATTCACCAGAGATGTGCGTTTGGAAGCTTGAGTGTCAACAATTACATGAAAAGGGTAACAAAAGACATGTCCTTCTGTCCTCACAGGTTTGCAGTCCACACCAGCTGACATCGACAAGGCCGCCGAGACACAAATCCCAGCTCAGAATCACAGCGCCGACACCCAGCGGCCAGGAGAGGGAGGCGTCACAACCGCGGCCGAAATTGTTTCAGCGGCTATGTTGGAATCTTCCCAGACATCGGCTCACATCAAGTCAGAGCCAGTGGAGGAGAGTGTAACACTGCCAAAAAGGGAAGAAGTCGAGAGTGTCAGCCTCTCGTTGGACAGCGACAGCCAGCAAAGGTCACCCAGATCACATGGGCCAACCGACGGTACCGAACAAGCTGAGAGACCAGCACAGGATGTAATTTCCTTCCCAGGCGCTGCTCAGTTAGTCCTGCCACATGTCGAGGCCTCTTGCAGCACCTTCTCCTTCCCAGGGAAACCTTTTGGAGAACTCAACAACCACGTGACGTCGCAGCCACGTTACGTGGCACCGAAAGCCCGCATCATGACCGGTGACGCTGGTAGTGAGCCCTTGAACCAGCCCCACAGTGGCACAAGCTCATTTTACCAGGTGTCCAGACCAAAGAAGTGCTTCATCTGCTCCTACTGTGGGAAAATGTTTGTGCGCGCCGGACACCTGGAGCGCCATTTACGCATCCACACGGGCGAGAAGCCGTACGGCTGCCACATCTGTGGCCGCTGCTTTAACCAGAAGTCCAGCCTCAAATGTCACATGAAGACCCACAGAAACGGTACGTGAGCGACGCCATTTTACGGTTGACACACATTAGGGGTTTGATGGTATCACAATGATGATGCTATCCCATCGTCATATCTCAGTATGTACCTCAGTTTTAAGGTCACGCTTTGGTTCTTTTTGGGTACAGTAAGGATCAAAATACAAAACGTAAACCTGATCAGCTTTTTCTATCCAAGACCTATGGTAGTTAACTGGCGGTAGTAAATATTAATATAAATTGGGCGCGCCAAATGGTGGTGACGGTTTACATTTATTAGACATTTATGCACATTATATTTACATAGTAGATGTTTTACATTGACTATTTAATCTCTCAAGTGCACAAATGTAAATAAATACCGTGTGTGTATATACACTGCCTGGCCAAAAAAACGAGTGGGCACCTAGATTTAACTAAGTAAAAAGGGTAGTTGATTGCTGCGGTTGGTCAGGTTTAGGTTGAGCAACACTATGTGCTCAACGAATGAGGTCAGTTGACTACCTGAATACACCGAATGAGCAGGTTATTCCAACAATGGATTTTTCTTCTCAGACGGCACGGCCACATTCCAAGATGACAATGACAGGTCTCGTCGGGCTCAAATTGTGAAAGAGTCTCCAGCACGTCCCACGATGTGCTGGAGACTTTGCGCAGCAGTCAGACTCTACCATATATGTGTGTGTGTGTGTGTATATATCTACATTTATTCACACACAGTATATATATAAATATATATCCATATCTACATTTATTCACACACAGTATATATATATTAATACATAGGCCTATGTATATATATCTATATAGAGTGGTGTGAAAAACTATTTGCCCCCTTCCTGACATTTTATTCTTTTGCATGTTTGTCACACAAAATGTTTCTGATCATCAAACACATTTTAATATTAGCCAAAGATAACGCAAGTAAACACAAAATGAAGTTTTTAAATGAATGTTTTTATTATTTAGGGAGGAAAAAAATCCAAACCCACACAGCTCTGTGTGAAAAAGTCATTGCCCCTGCACCTAATAACTGGTTGGGCACCCTTAGCAGCAATAACTGCAATCAAACGTTTGCCATAACTTGCAACAAGTCTTTTACACGCTCTGGAAGAATTTTGCCCCACTCATCTTTGCAGAATTGTTGTAATTCAGCTTTATTTGAGGCTTTTCTAGCATGAATCACCTTCTTAAGGTCGTGCCACAGCATCTCAATGGGATTCAGGTCAGGAATTTGACTAGGCCACTCCAAAGTCTTCATTTTGTTATTTTTCAGCCATTCAGAGGTGGATTTGCTGGTGTGTTTTGGGTCATTGTCCTGCTGCAGCACCCAAGATGGCTTTAGCTTGAGTTGACCAACAGATGGCCGGACATCACACAGGGCCATGTAGATTTGAAGTTTTTTTTCCTCCCTTAATAACGTAAACCTTAATTTAAAAACTGCATTTTGTGTTCAATTTTGTTATCTGTGACTAATAGGTAACTATTTTTTATGAGCAGAAACATTTAAGTGTTACAAACATGCAAAAGAATAAAAAGTTAGCAAATAGTTTTTCACACCACTGTAGATATGTGTTTATATTATATATATATATATGTATATATATATGTGTGTGTATATATATATATATATATATATACACACACACACACATACATATACACACACACACACACACACACACACAGTGTATACATACACCTATAGTGAACGGAGGAAAAAGGGAGTAATTTGTGTGGTGTCTTATTCTAAGTAAACTTATTCTCGAATATTACATTTGATTATAGTGTTAACAAAACAATAAACAAAATTCACTGTATTTACGTACACCGACACTTACATGCAAATTCCAAAAGTCATTTTGTCTGCTGTTTTTTACTGTCTACTATTTTATATGAATCTATTGCTACAGCATCTTATTTAGAGCCTGCAAACTCTTTTTAAATACACGGGAGTGCAGAATTATTAGGCAAATGAGTATTAGGCATCCTCTTATGCTTGTCTTACTCCAAGCTGTATAGGTTGGAAAGCCTACTACCAATTAAGCATATTAGGTGATGTGCATCTCTGTAATGAGAAGGGGTGTGGTCTAATGACATCAACACCCTATATCAGGTGTGCATAATTATCAGGCAACTTCCTTTCCTTTGGCAAAATGGGTCAATAGAAGAACCTGACAGGCTCCGAATAGTCAAAAATAGTGAGATATCTTGCAGAGAGATGCAGCGCTCTCAAAATTGCCAAGCTTCTGAAGCGTGATCATCGAACTATCAAGCGTTTATTTCGAAATAGTCAACAGGGTGCGGAAAAACCAAGGCGCAAAATAACTGCCCATGAACTGAGAAAAGTCAAGCGTGCAGCTGCCAAGATGCCACTTGCCACCAGTTTTGCCATATTTCAGAGCTGCACCATTACTGGAGTGCCCAGAAGCACAAGATGTGCAATACTCAGAGACATGGCCAAGGTAAGAAAGGCTGGAAAAACCACCACCACTGCACAAGACACACAAGCTAAAAAGTCAAGACCGGGCCAAGAAATATCTGAAGACAGATTTTTCTTAGGTTTTATGGACTGATGAAATAAGAGTGAGTCTTGATGGGCCTGATGGATGGGCTCGTGGCTGGATCGGTAAAGGGCAGAGAGCTCCAGTCCGACTCAGACGCCAGCAAGGTGGAGGTGGAGTACTAGTTTGGGCTGGTATCATCAAAGATGAGCTTGTGGGGCCTTTTCGAGTTGAGGATGGAGTCAAGCTCAACTCCCAGTCCTACTACCAGTTTCTGAAAGACACCTTCTTCGAGCGGTGGTACAGGAAGAAGTCCTTCAAAAAAACCTTCAAGAAAAACATGATTTTCATGCAGGAGAATGCTCCATCACACGCGTCCAAGAACTCCACAGCGTGGCTGGCAAGAAAGGGTCTAAAAGAAGAAAAACTAATGACATGGCCTCCTTGTTCACTTGATCTGAACCCCATAAAGAACCTGTGGTCCATCATCAAATGTGAGATTTACAAGGAGGGAAAACAGTACACCTCTCTGAACAGTGTCTGGGAGGCTGTGGTTGCTGCTGCACGCGATGTTGATGGTGAACAGATCAAAACACTGACAGAATCCATGGATGGCAGGCTTTTGGGTGTCCTTGGATAAGGAAAGGTGGCTATATTGCACTGATTTGTTTTTGTTTTGTTTTTGAATGTCGGAAATGTATATTTGTGAATGTTGAGATGTTATATTGGTTTCACTGGTGAAAATAAATTATTGAAATGGGTTTATATTTGTTTTTTGTTAAGTTGCCTAATAATTATGCACAGTAATAGCCACCTGCACACACGGATATCCTTTTAATATAGCTACAACTAAAAACAAACTAAAACTACTTCCAAAAATATTCAGCTTTGATATTAATGAGTTTTTGGGTTGATTGAGAACATGGTCGTTGTTCAATAATAAAATTAATCCTCAGCTTGCCTAATAATTTTGCACTCCCTAGTATATGAATGATTAAAGGCACTAAATGCACATTAATAGTGTTGTGTGTGTGTGTGTGTGTGTTTAAAGACAAGAACACAGAACAGCAGGGTGCAAATCCCGTAATGATGCCCGACAGTCGACTGCAGGAAAAGGTACTTGAAGCCAAGACTGGACCAGCAGCTTTGGGCGACCAACTAACAGCATACAGTGAGACGGGAAGAAGTGATGCTTTTAATTTAAACCACGCCAACTACCCGCCGCGTCCTGCTGTAGGAACTGCAAGCGAGTGGCGGTCCATGAAAGAGCTGCCTTTCCTGGACGGCAAAGTGAAGATGGATATACTGCCTATGGATCCCTTCTCGCAGATAGGGATGCAAGCTCAATGCTCCGATGTGATCCCGGGTCCCGATTGTGACTTTGACCACAAGACGAGCTCGGGGAGAAATGGAACTTTATTGGAGTTCAGCCTGCCTTCCTTTGGTGGTCAGGAGGAGAACGGCCACGGTGCCGCCAGCTCTCAGAACTGCTACATTTGCTCTGCATGCGGGCAAAGTTTTGACACTTTCACTTTGTTTGAAAGGCACCAGTGCAAGCCCTCTTGAGACCAAATGTTGAGCTGTGACATATGTGGCCATCAACTACGCCAACAATCTGAACGTGCACATGAAAGTCCACGAGTAGCTTCCAGGGCTTCCATCTCCAGCTCATTCCTCAACCTCTGTTGGTGTTCTTCCACCTGCTTCCACTGAAGATACCCCTGTCATCGGTGAGCATCATTGTCCATGTAGCCTGAAAACAACAGCTTCATTCTTTTTTGTTACCTTCCATTTTGGAAGTGAGCATCCTCTGCCCACTAATTAGCACAAATTACACTGTGGCTAGCTCCGCCCCTTTAGGTACCCTACCTACTGACTTCTGACAATTCAAAGAAGTAGCGGTGTACCAAATTGTATTGCTTTGGATCGTCTGCCCAGCTCCCACAATCATTATGGTTCAGTGTTTTTTTAATAAATAGGTATTTAGTTTGAGTCAGCATTGAAGAATAAAGACTTCAGGACTTCAATAAAACAAAACGATGATTGCCATCATTGAAATGCCAACTTGTTTGTAAAAGGAATTGATGCCTGACTCCCCACCACCTATTCTCTCATGCTGGCTTTGATTATACATTAAAGGTGCCATTTAATGGCTGGAGTTTGGCATCACTACAACTTCATTGTTTTCACATGATATCAAACGACATTTGATTGGTCATTTATTATTATTATGATATAGTTACAGAACAAGAAAGGTTTGTTCAAACTTACTCTAGACATGGAATGTCCTGGAAGGGCCAAGAGGTTTAATGCAGTGTGTGATGACATGAATTGTGCTCATCACGAAGGTTGATTGTCCTGTAATGTGTCCGGTCGGATCTCTTTCGATCAAATGAATGAATGAAAAAAAATGTGTCCCAGTAACTTTTGTATTTTGAAGCAAACAAAATCCTTCAGTCAGTTTGGAGATAGGGATTGTACTTTTATGGACGCAGTATTAAATGATGTTTATTGCTGTTCTTCATCCTGGTTTAAAGACAGTGAATTGTACATAATGTATCTTTTATTATTGTCTTAAGCCCATTTTTTGTTTTCACATAATTTCAAGAATGAGTCCGCTTTTTATGCTGGTGACCTGATCCAATGCTGTTTCACTTGGATTTATTGCAGGGGTGGGCAAAACTGCGGCCCGGGGGCCACATAGAGGCGTTTGAATGCATTCAAAGTGTTTAATATAAACTTTAACATACAAGCTGGCAACATGACTTGCAAGTCAGACTGAGACAACCTTCTGATGGTTTAAGCAGCTTTTCACATGCAGCAAACCAGACAACCACCCCTACCAACGGGGCCAGAAAACCCAACTCAACAAACCTACCACATGCACTGTCCGGGAAGCAAACAAAGGAGGGACATTGATATACTTCTAAATAGTCCATGTTTTATCATTGATAGTTCATATTGAATAATCACACATCCTCTTTTCGTGCAAATTCCGGGTGTCTTATTCAGTAAAAAAACCCAAAACAAAAACCTGTAAAAATATTTTTCATCATTTGATGTGGTCTAATGTTTAAAGTGCTCCTGAAATAAGGGACACAAGAACATACAGCAGATGTATGATACTTTTATAAATATAATAATTTGGGCTGGACAGTTAGAATTATACGAATAAATTGTGTGCGTGTATCAAATATGTAGTCAGGCCCCTCGGCCAATTTTGTTAGGACAATGCGGCCCGCGAGTCAAAGTATTTGCCCGCCGCTGATTTATAGGATCGGTTGTTTTAGTTACAAGTGCAGCTACTTGAAATTGCTGTCACTCTAGCAGAATGTCCTGTTTGTGCTTCCATACAACATGACTGTCGTTTGACACCAAAACCACAACACTGGTGGATTTTTGTCACTTACTGTTTATTGTTACTTGCATTGTCAGTGGTCAGTCTTTTCAACAGCCCATTGTTTGTTCGTTTGTGTGGGAAGTTCTTTGTATCGGGTGATGATTAAAAGTTGAGTGCATTTGTTAAGTCCGTCACTTGGCTTGGTTTAATATTGTACGGTTAAATAGTAGATTCAGAAGTCATCGGTTTAACAGCCATAGTCTTAAATACGGATAGATGGCCTTCCTGTTTTGATCATTTCAACTTTTCACACCATCGGTATGTAGCCAGAGAGATAATTGTCTCTTGCAACAGATGCCAAAGTGCCTTTGCGCAAGGCAGGAAACTTTCACACTTACAGTACATCAAAACCTCATTTGTTGAACATTGCACATTGAAGTTCATTATCCAAACACCGTAGCGCACTGATAAAAGGACATAGGAAATTTGCTGTGCGCGTGTAGTTTGTCATTTACGGTAAGCCTCTTCCCCCTTTTTGTATTTTTTTCTTCTTTTTTTATTAATCTTTAATGGTTTGTTTTTTTTTTTTCCCCCCCCTCGCCCAGCTCACAAATATTAACCATTAATTGCATTTTGCTCATTAAGGCCTAGTTCGACCTAACATGGCGTGCGTTTCCTTCCAAAGCCAGCTCTCGTCCATCTTGGAAGTTCTGCTCAAAGCAGCGGTGTCAGAAATAAGCCGGCTAGTCGATGACAATAGTGCCGTCTTGCACCTGGAGATCTCCCGAAAGCAGAGCGAGAACGAGGCGCTGAAGAGGAAAGTGGTCACGATGGAGAGCAAAAACGCTCAGCTGCAGCGAGCCTTCGGTAAGACTCCTTCGCACGCCCGAATAACGTCGGCGTGCGGTGTTGTATGCGAGACAAAGGGCGGGGATTTGCTTTTCATTTGCCTTTTCTGCTGTCAGCAAACGTGACGCGCGGAGGAAGCGACGCCGGAAATGTGGCCCACTCCGCAGGGCGGGTCAAGGTGAGCCGACGTCAACATGCGAACGAGCACCTTCCGAAAACACATCGCGTGCAAGCGTCCCTCTAAAAAAAAAAAAACGCCACGGAGACGTGTAGAGGTGCACTCCCAAGCGCCAGGTGGCGCCCTAGGCCTCCACGCTCAACTCGAGCCGCTCGGCCGGAAGAAGTCGTTTCCAGGAGCTCCACAAAGAACTGATGCCTAGAACAAAAACGGGATTCATGCAAAGGGGATAGTTAAGCGGAACCACTTGTACGTAAACAGAAATGAGGTCACATAAATAATAATGAAACTACCTCCATAACCACCTGTGCACGTGCACAGGTGAGCACCAAAACATGCATCTTAACATGTCATTTTCATATGTCATGTGGTGTTTATCCACGCAAACGGCTTTTCAGGTGGAAATATGCCACAATTCTATTCCCATAGGGAATAAACGCGGCCACGTCTTTCCGTAACGTCAACGATAACAACGCGTTTCTTGCTGAAGGGACGTTTCAATGCCAAACAGTACTAATCCTCCTCACTTCTGGATCTGAAGAGACGTTGGCTTTCCGTGATGTCCTGAAGGAAAAACCTGCCATCTCTTTGAGCTCTTCAGACTTCCCCCCCTAAATAGATAAGCCCGCCACTTGGCAGCTCACATGTCGGGGGTGGAAGCAATGAGGATTTGCTGAACTTCTTAGAACAACGCTTGGATATAGTTTTTTGTAAGGAACCTTTAATCAACATGGCAATACAAGGAAGATAATGCAGTATAGGAGCGAGCGTACAAAGCCTGCATATAGTGTGTATTAATATTGGCTACCTTATTGTCAGTCTTATCACATTTCTGCTCTAGTGCCCCGTAATAGAAGATGCTGCCGTCTCCTTCACAGTCAAGGAAGAGAGTCCTGATGAGGTGCTCTGGATCAGCGATCGCTCAGGGACGGGTCGGTATAGAACGCGTCATGATGCACTTCGATCTCGGCCAGATGTTCACTTTTTGTCTTTACCTGGCAGGTGCAGCGCTGCAGTACCAGAACCCTGCCGAGAGTCAGAGGTTCGAGGAAGACTCCGGGAAGACGACCTCAGACTTCGGAGCCTCTTTTGTCTCAAGTGAGCAAGTAGGCGAGGTAGGCGGACTTCAGTTGCTGGTCAAGACGGAGAAGGCGGAGGACGGGTGTCAGCTGGGTGCGGCCAAGCAGAACCAACTTCCTGACTTGGCTTTGGACGAGAGGGACACTCCGCTATGGTCCATCATCGAAGGCAGCGACATTGACTCCAGTTTCCCAGACTTTTCCAGCGTGGTGGACGAGTATTCCGACTCTTTCCCTGAGCAGTCGAACGCTCGCATTGTTTCTGGCAAGTCAGCCACTGTCCAGCAGCCTTCCTCACAGAGGTCTTGTAACGGCGTTTACAACATTGACTACCACAAGGACCCGCAATCGTCCGGTTTTCAGCCCAGACCTTCGCCCGCGGTCTCGCAGACGGACACACACAAGGATCCGGGTTACCTGCCGAGGAACAACACGCATGGACTTCTGAGGCGTGGCCAAGACGGGGAACACACTGCCGTGGATGGACCCACAGCCGTACCGTCGCACAGCATCTTCACAGCACCAGCCGGCTACCATCCTGACCCCACCCACCGGCCGTTCTCAGGTGGGGGGCGGGGCTTTGTGTGCTCACACTGCGGCAAGGCGTTTGCCCGCCTCCACCAGTTCAAGCTGCACCAGCAGAGCCACAAGAGGAAACGAGCCTTTTGGTGTACGGTATGCGGCAAGGGCTTCCAGTGCTTGTCGCATCTCAGCATCCACCACCGCACGCACACGGGCGAGAAGCCGTACTGCTGCCTGCAGTGCGGCAAGAGGTTCACGCAGCAAAGCAGCCTGAGGGTCCACCAGCGCACGCACAGCGGCGAGCGGCCATACAACTGCGCCGAATGCGGCAAGACCTTCATCCTCATGCACCACCTGAAGCGCCACTGCGTCATTCACACGTACGGCTAAGGTGGGCCACAGGGGGCGCTCGAGCCGGCCTTTCTTCTGCTTACCTTGTTGTTGTGTAGCATTTGAGCTTTTTTCTGACTATGCAATAACCTTCATGTTGGATTTTTAAAGTGGTTTGCTTCTATTTAAAGATGTCGGGTTGAGCCACCTTTCCACCAAGCAGTGCTGTCCAGTTCAGTATGTTTTTTTTGTCAAAAGTAGTGAAGTCTACCGAAACAAGTGACCCATACCATGCGGCGCTAGACAGAATCCAATGTGTTGATTGCTGGACAAAGAATGGTGACTCAGGAATGGAAAGAAGAGACACCACAATGATGTCCGCCATTGTTGTTTACTGTACTGTCTTGGATTGGCGCCTCTTACACAGTATATCCATACTGTGATGTCACTGCGTTGGTCACGGAGCTGTTCAGGATTTACGCTTCAAACCGTTCAACAGGACACCTCCTCTTCATGGCAAAGTGGATTCCACGATGGTTGAAACGTCCAACAAACCTGCAGACCGTCTGCCCCAGCAGAAGACACCACATTGTTGAGCCCAGCAGCTCCTCTGCACAGAAACCCGCATGACTCAGACTAAACTTTTTCTATGAACTACAAGCTGCGTGTTCAGTTATCATTAAATTATTGTTCCAACCAGCAGATGGATGTGTCGTGATTCTTTCAATTCTTGTTGCCCCCCGGCTCCAAGCCTGCACGTTGGAGTTTAACCCGGTAAACCAGAGGGTAGTTTCCCTACGCCTTCGGGTGGGGGGACGGGTCCTGACTTGTTTGGGCTTATGTGCCAAACAGCAGTTCCGAATACCCGCCCTTTTTGGAGTCCTTAGAGGAAGTACTAGAGTGCTCCCTCGGGGGATTCCCTTGTTCTGTTGGGTGACTTCAACGCTCATGTTGGCAGTGACGGTGATACCTGGAGAGGTGTGATTGGGAGGAACGGCCCCCCTGACCTTAACCTGAGCGGTGTTTTGTTATTGGACTTCTGTGCTCGTCACGGACTGTCTATAACGAACACCATGTTCAGGCATAAGGGTGTCCACATGTGCACTTGGCACCAGGACACCCCGGGCCGCAGTTCGATGATTGACTTTGTGGTCGTGTCGTCGGACTTGCGGCCACATGTTTTGGACACTTGGGTGAGGAGAGGGGCGGCGCTGTCAACTGATCACCAGCTGCTGGTGAGTTGGTTCCTGGCAGACCTGCCAGACCCAAATGCACCAAATGCATTGTGAGGGTCTGCTGGGAACGTCTGGCAGAGTCCTCTGTCAGAAGGAGTTTCAACTCCCACCTCCGGGAGATCTTTGAACATGTTCCAAAGGAGGCAACTGACATTGAGTCCGAGTGGCCGATGTTTTGCGCCTCCATTGTCGATGCAGCCGATCGGAGCTGTGGCTGTAAAGTGGTCGGTTCCTGTCGTGGCGGTAATCCCAGAACAAGTTGGTGGATACCAGTGGTAGGGGATGCCATCAAGATGAAGAAGGAGTCCTATCGGGCCGTTTTGGCCCATGGGACCCTGGTGGCAGCTGACAGGTACCAGAAAGCCAAGCGGTCTGCGGCTCTGGCAGTCACTGAGGCAAAAACCCGGACATGGGAGGAGTTCAGAGAGGCCATGGAAAACGACTTCCAGATGGCTTCAAAGAGATTCTGGACCACCATCCACCAACTCAGGAGGGGGAAGCAGTGCACAGTCAACACCATGTATGGTGGGGACGGTGTGCTGCCGGGGGACTCTGAGGCGGGTTCTCCTATCTTTGGGGCTGAGGTTACCGAGGTCGTCAAAAATGTTCTTTCGTGGCAAGGCCCCAGGAGGGGGATGAGATCCGCCCGGAGTTCCTTAAGGCCCTGGATGCTGTGGGCCTGTCTTGGTTGACACGACTCTGCAGCATCGCGTGGACATTGGGGTCGGCCCCTGGACTGGCAGAACGGAGGTGGTAGTCCCGCTTTTCAAGAAGGGGGACCGGAGGGTGTGTTCTAACTATCGTGGGATCACACTCCTCAGCCTCCCCGGTAAGGTCTATTCAGGGGTTCTAGAGAGGTGGATACGCCGGATAGTCAAATCTCGAATTCAGGAGGAGCAATGTGGTTTTCGTCCTGGTCGTGGAACTGTGGACCAGCTCCATACTCTCGGCAGGGTCCTTGAGGGTGCATGGGAGTTTGCCCAACCAGTCTACATGTGTTTTGTGGACTTGGAGAAGGCATTCGGCCATGTTCCTCGGGGAATACTGTGGGGAGTGCTCCGGGAATATGGGGTATCGGACCACCTAATCCAGGCGGTTCGTTCCCTGTATGACCGGTGTCAGAGTTTGGT
>QODF01000022.1:123257-161945 GCA_024372805.1 Oostethus manadensis | reverse complement strand
CCGCCTCTCGCCCAAAGTCTGCTGGGATAGGCTCCAGCATCCCCGTGACCCTAATGAGGATAAGCGGTATAGAAAATGAATGAACAATTAATATATATTATAAATGGGCTGCACGATGGTCTCATGCCCAATCTCCGTCGGGCATCGCTGTGTGGAGTTTGCATGTTCTTCCCTTGCGTGTGTGGGTTTTCTCCAGGTACTCCGGTTTCCTCCCACATTCCAAAAACATGCATGTTAGGTTAATTGGCGACTCTAAATTGTCCGTAGGTATGAATGTGAGTGTGAATGTTTGTCTATATGTGCCCTGCGATTGACTGGCGACCAGTCCAGGGTGTACCCCGCCTCCCGCTCAAAGCCAGCTGGGATAGGCTCCAGCATACCCGCGACCCTATTGAGCATAAGCGGTATAGAAAATGAATGAATTATTATATTATAACTATATAAAATTACATTATCTCCAAGAGAAATTCCAAACATAGCCCTGTAACAGCAGCTATTACAGGCAATCGGTAATGAAGCCTATTTGGCAGCTTTATTCCAGTTTAGCTTCAGTCAACGTCCTTCACAAAACACTTGCTCTTGCTAACTCGGCTTGTCCGTCTTTTACACTCACAAAAGTAAGGTGTGTCTGTGTGTACAAAAAATTACAGCAAGTACATGCAAGTCAGTGTTTCCTTTATAATTGTAGTGAAACTGGTTAAGCAGGTTGATGTCAGCATGAGCGCAGTAATGTTTCGGGACATTACATCACTGCAAAGGGAAATAATAACAGTGCACAGATTGTTACATGAATAATTTTATCTTTGGTTTTTTAAATACACTTTTGTACTAGGTCTCATTAGTGTGTGTGAGGTACCCAATGAGGCGTGCTGACGCCGCGGCACGCTAAGAGAAGCTCTTGACTGTATGTGAATTTGCACAGGCTGTTCAAACATCTGCACGTGCTCTTTTGGTGCAGGCAAACATTGAGTGCTCATAAAACTTGCAGCCTTGTATGAACATAAACAGTGCCGAGTGACATCATAGAAACAGTTCTCCCATCCATTTGGATGTGTAGCACATGTAAGGAGACACGCGGCCAAGGTCGTATTTGGGTTAAGAAAGAGGAAACATGGGCAATGGGAGGTCACTTGAAGGACAATCCCACTGGGAGAAATGTCAAGCATCCTATTTTCTCAGCATTGCTGCTGTCAGGGAAATATGGTTTGTCATTGCACTCATTCCATTATTTTATTTATCTTAAATGATAATGATGCACTAATATAGATTTGTATTTCTGATATGATAAACATTCATGTCACACAAAGTTGCTATGATCATCAGCTCAAAGCCGGCGACCTCTTGTCTCAGACGTGATATTCAGACAGCTTTTGCCTCTTGACAACTGCACTGTAATAAAGTTCTCTACTGTTGTTACTTTAAGCAGTGACTATCGTCATAGTGAGGGAGGGACGATTAGTAAGCACGGCAATTAGCTGACTAAGCAAAAATAGTGACGGTGTAGAGAACATAATGAAGCCGTGGGCCACAAATGGCCCTCAGACCGCATTGGGTTGACCCTGCTTCCGATTAGCTCCAACTAACAACTTAGAAGAGCACCAAATAAAAGCCCTAAATACAACCCCCCAAAAATGACATGTAAAATCAGTCATTTTATTGAAAAAGCAGACCAACTGAGTTTGTTTGATATAACTTTTAAGGCCAGTTTGATCAATATCCTCTTTTTCACGCTGTGTTTCACACATGTTATTGGAGCTCTGCTTAAATACATGTTCTATAAATATTCTGTAAATTTTTTACACCACACAAAATAAAAGTTTGGTCCCCAACATTAGCATACAAAAAAATCCCTTACTCATTTTTGTTCCGGATCAGTAAACGGCCTGACACATGAATAGTACAGTGAGTTAAGTTACGAATGGATTAACAGTGTTGTTGAATTTTTTATCCATACAGCAGAAGAGAAGATTGTGTTAGCTGCTTGCTAAGAGAAACAACATTGCTAAGCCAAAACAAGAAAAAGTAGTTTGCCGCCGAGCTGAGACGACCCTCACAGCGCGTTGTTCTCCTGGTTCTGCTCGATTCGTCCTACCAGGGTGCTCACCAGACGCTCCAGCTGCACGGCCCGCAGCCGGCCTGTCTCCAGCACTTCCTCGTGGTTGGCCTTCTCCTGGCTGTCGTAGTCCATTACCGCTCGGTTAGTGATCAGCGACATGGCAAAGCAGCGCATGCCCGCGTGGCGGGCCGTGATCACCTCGTGCACGGTGCTCATTCCTGCAAGTGGAGGTCAAAGATGAACAAAATCACATCAAATGTAACTGGCAAAGGTTCTAAGGAAAATGAAATGCTTTTTAAGTTGAATATTTACAGTACGTGATATACACTGAAAAAACATGACATGATTGGTTGGAAGTAGGATGTCCAGATCCACATTTTTGGCTTCCAGTCTGATCCAATTATTTTTATAGTCTGGCTAATCTGATCCAGTACCGATCCTTTAAAAAAATAAAAAAAAATAAACGGATAGTCGAATCTCGGATTCAGGAGGAGCAGTGTGGTTTTCGTCCTGGTCGTGGAACTGTGGACCAACTCTATACTCTCGGCAGGGTCCTTGAGGGTGCATGGGAGTTTGCCCAACCAGTCTACATGTGTTTTGTGGACTTGAAGAAGGCATTCAACCGTGTTCCTCGGGGAATACTGTGGGGAGTGCTCCGGGAATACGGGGTATCGGACCACCTAATCCAGGCGGTTCGTTCCCCGTATGACCGGTGTCAGAGTTTGGTTCGCATTGCCGGCAATAAATCGGACCCGTTTCCAGTAAGAGTTGGACTCCGCCGGGGCTGCCCTTTGTCACCGATTCTGTTCATTACTTTCATGGACAGAATTTCTAGGCGCAGCCAGGGCGTTGAGGGGTTTCGGTTTGGTGGCCGCAGGATTCGATCTCTGCTTTGTGCAGATGATGTGGTCCTGTTGGCTTCATCGAGCAGTGACCTTCAACTCTCACTGGATCGATTCGCAGCTGAGTGTGAAGCGGCTGGGATGAGAATCAGCACCTCCAAGTCAAGTGAAAGTGAATGTTTGTCTATACAGTATGTGCCCTGTGATTGACTGGTGACCAGTCCAGAGTGTACCCCGCCTTTCGCCCAAAGCCAGCTGGGATAGGCTCCAGCATACCCGCAACCCTAATGAGGATAAGCGGTATAGAAAACGAATGAATGTTACAAACATGAATTTGTGGAACTGAATATGGTTAAAATGGTTATTAAATAAGCTACAATAATCCAACCAAAGCTTTGCTGAATTGACTTTTTTTATTACACACCATGACCAACAATATTGTTTGGCTTTTGTAACTAACGTCTGTGAGTCAGCTCCTAAATGAAACTCAAAGTCCATTTGTTGGAAGATGTAGATATGTTATCATTTATTTGCTCCTAAATACACATTTGCTTTATACACACATTGGCTCTCTATTCTTAAGAATCGTCATAAAACTTATGCTGTCGTAATCATTATATGTGAGCGTGCTCCGCAATTAAAACTTGCAGATGCCAAGTAGAAGGTCAAGAACAGACTAACCATAGATAAGAGTGAAAACATTCTGGTTTAATGACGACCACATTATCCTCCCACCATTACACCAAAAGACTATGTTGGCGCATTGCAGCTTGAATGAAACCTCTTCCTTTTAGGGCTGCAACGTGTGATATGTAACTAGGAACACCCATAGAAAATAAAAACAGAGACGGCAGAATGTTTTCCGAGGAAGATGTAACTGAGTACATTTCTGTCCGTTTTCCTCGCAAGTAAAAAGCAATATCTGCTGTCTTGTTTCTTGTTCTGTGTTATGAATGTTTTAGGTTGCTCGAACCGGACACCATTCAATAAAAGAGAAACTTGGAAGAAATGGGCATGCAAGATACTGTAGCAAATGGTATATTGTGTTGTTCTAAGCTGCTGTTTAGTGTGTGGGCTATAGAGGTGGGGCGATATAAACACACACAGGGCTGGACTTCTTTAACTAATTCTGTATTATGGCACTACATTTATGAGGTGTGAAGTTTTGCATTTATTTATTCTTATTATGTTTGCTTATTTCTCCAGCCTTGCCTCAGTTGTGTTATGTTGTGATTAAGTTTATTACGATATTTTTGCTGAGCTTCTGGAAATATGGATCTCTCTCGAAGATTAATAAAGTATCAATCTATATCTAGCGGGCAGAGGTGTTCAGCATGCTGGGTAGAGCAAGCGTTTGGGAGTCAAGATAGGATTGGATAAGATAAGTAAAAGTGCAATGATTATTTTCGATAGCGATTTGATTCGTATCATGGTTCTGGTTCATTTTGGTTTGGTTTGGTTCGTTTAGAACAGGGGTTCTCAATACGTCGATCGCGATCTACCAGTCGATCGCAAAGACATTGTGGGTAGATCGCGTGACATTCACAGCGTCCATGCGCTGAACCAAAACACGGCTGCACGCCTCGTCCCCACCTCTGCTTTGCAAAGTCTGATATCAATCTAAATAAGGAAAATGATTGGGCACCGCTGATATAAGAAATTACTAGTCTGATAAAAAATAATTATTATACATAAAAAAAAAAGAAAAACACGTCCACTCGATTGACAGTCACTGCACATGCGGAAACACCGGCGCTGTGTGCCGCAAAACTAACACGCTAGCAGCGAGTTACCTCCGTTTTTTCTCTTAAACTTAAGAAAGGGTATAACAATGAGTGGAGGAGCTGAATCAAGTAAGAAGAACAAAAACGTATCACTGTCGTTTAGAATGAGAGGAGGACTTGAGATAGGCGGTATCGAAGATGGATGGATGGGTTTTCCAAGTGCTTTTACCTCATCTGCTACAATGCAATCGCAACACCAAATGAGGGAAATGTGGAGCAGCATTTTTGGACATTTCACGGCAAATACGACACCGACTAAAACCCAGGTAATGACAAAAAATAAACATAGTTGTGTTTTGTTTTGAAATATGGCCCCACGCGATTATGTATACTACAAAAACTTATATTGTACATATCAATACATTGCGATTTCTTTATAATTAAATATATGCGTTGTGTGATTGTAGACGTGGTAGATCTTTTTGAGTTGGTCATTTCGGAAGTAGCTCGCAGGTTGAAAAAGTGTGAGCACCCCTGGTTTAGAACGATCCGATCCAAAACGATTCAATAACTTTACATCGATTCCGTAACTTTTTAGCCAAAAATTCAAGCAGTCTGACGGTGAAATAAAGAGCTGGAGACTGGACAGTGCAGGTGACGTTTCCTAAATTTCCTTTGCTTTTAGTAAGATAATCAGGTATACATTAATTATGGATATAAACAAACCACAACAATTAATTGCAAATGCATTCATGTTTTATTTGAATAAAGTGCAACCAACACTTCAGGTTGAATTAAAAATGAATTTATCAAGTTGAATGCTTAACTCTATCTGTTAAAACAATGACTAACTTTAATTTGATACCTCATTCACTTTTCCAACCAAAGTATTAAAGAAGTCATTTGCATCACCAGATTTAATGTGCAGATGTAGACATTAAAGTGAATGAATATCCTGCATACTGTAACGTTTGCACAGACACTATTAAAGCTACGTGTAGGTGTTATGATCATCATGTTTATCATTGCAAGAAAAAATGGAGCATACGCCAAAACAACAGTGGCTCCAAAACGACAAGCCCCCCATTCAACCAGAACACAAACATGCACAAACTTAACACTCGCTACGTACCTTTTAGGATTCAAGTTGGACTTAACCTTGGATGTGGTCCAACACTCAGCATAAATCCTATACCAAATTGAAGCGGAAGAAGTAATCTCGCTAACAAGCATGTAAAGCAATGAAAATACACCCCATATCCTATGAAAAACTGCCTATTTTAGGACGTCCACACAGACTTTTCTAAGAGCGCGCACGCTCAGCGTCACATGACATCATCCGTGCTCCAGTCAACAGACATGACTAATCGACTTATGACAAATCAAACTGTGACAAGGGTAGAGTTTAACGTCTTTATCATTAAAATAGCTAAAAATACACACCCCCATATAAAACCGGCAGTACTTAAATGCAGTGCTTTATTTTCTAGTATTGATTAAATCCATTGATTACCTTTCAATTGATTGATATACAGTATGTCGTCTGGAATGGCAATTTGGCAAACACAGATCAATGTAGTTAGATCACAGGAATATAAATCAATACATCGATCTAGTGACTTAATCGTTACACACCTGATAAGATAAGATATGATATGATATGCCTTTATTAGTCCCGCAAGGGGAAAGTCCAGGTTTACAGTAGCAAACGCACACATGAGTACAAAAGTACAGAAGAGCAGTGTAGGTGTCAAGTGCATAAAATAAAAAAACTAGTGTTGTTGCACTGTGCATGTGGATTGGAATGTCTGCCTGAAGAACAGTGAGTGCTCTGTGTTCACTTGCAAATAAATGGCCAACTAAATTACAGCCATTCTGACGATTAATTATTCTGTTGCCATCACAATACTTTTTGGGTATCATTTGACATAGTTATAGAATAATTTGTGGTGTGATTTTGAATTTATGTCTTTTTTTAACAAACTCTCTTCAAGGCAATAGTAATTTATTGACTGCCCCTAGTAACAACCAGCAGTTAGGGCGGCACTTCCCGTGCTAGCTGCCGGCACCATGACAGAAGAGTGCGGGCACAGTGAGGGGAATCTACCGTGTAACCACGGAACCCAATATCCAGCGTCCAACGTGATACTAACATCACCATGGTAGACTGCGGACATGTTTGCATGGTGGTGTTGAATTTTCTTCTTCATCTGGGTGGCGGGAATCATATGGAAACCAGTTTTGATAATTAACCTGGGAAACTACCATGTTGGAGTATGGCCCAGAGATTGAGATCGGTACTTTCTAGTGGTGGAAGCAGATCTTATCCGATCTTCAAACTACAACATCCTAGTTGAAAGTAAGCATTAGAAAACAGCTGAGGCCATTTCATTCAATTTTGAGCTACTGTGAGAGAAAGACTATTACTATTACTACTCTTACTATTCACTTGGATAGATACATATACTGTAATACTAAAATAGAAGAATATTTCAATCGATCGCAACTTGGCTGTGCAGGTTGTCTTAAAAGACGTTTCGCCTCTCATCCAAGCAGGTCTCATCAGTTCATGCTTAAAGACTTGGTGGGACACACACCAGTCTGACTAGATAGGACTGCTAGTTTAGTTTAGCAGACTATTTAATGTCTATAAATATTAGAGTAGAATATTTAATACCATTTGAAACAATGACAGCTATTTTGTGAGGAAATGTATGCTTTCGAACTGCCCCTGATGGCAACACCAGTCAAATGTGCAAGCTATCTATAGTAACAATAACAATTTATTGATACATTTGCAACTACATTAGGATCAATAATTGGCGATTGTAGAAAAAGTGTTTCAACGGCAAACCACTGACTGGTTAGTGCCACCTTATCAAACATCCAGGTGGCGCAGCTAAGTTTGGCTAAACTTATTGCGGAAAAAGAGTTGGTGGTGAGGAACTCGGTGGGGAGCTTAATGTTATTATACAGTAGCAGGACCACCAAGAGTTTGTTATTTTGGGGGGAAATTACAATAATCAGGACATTTTACAAAGTTAAGGCCTTTGACAGTGGATACGCTGTCTCCAGGATGTAATAAAAACAATAAACTTTTTTTTCAATTGTAAGTGGATAATAGAATTAAGTGACTGTAATGAAATTACACATTCAATTGTTGAAGTTAAACTGTAAGAACTTGTGTTTTGGCGGGGACTGACTGTATGTCAATTGATCCTTCACTCCTATTGGTTGCCACAGCCTGACGTCAAGGAGAACTTACCTGTCAGCAACTGTCCCGAAAAGTTATTTCTGTTGTCCTGTTGCATTTAAATATCGTACACACTTGTCAAACTAATTCCACACTTATGGATCATTTAATTTTGCCTATGAATGTATTTTTTTTAATGAAAGCAAAATTCCAATGAATTTTTCCCCTTAGAAGTTCAGTTCTTCAATTTTACTCTTGGAACAGTAGAATATTATTATGTTAGCCTGTATATAATAACACAATATATCTCTCCAGTACTCTCATTGTTCATATCATTATATGATATGAAACTGTTCTTAATTGTGGTGGATCTTATGTACAGTAGTGTTCAAAATAATAGCAGTCCAATGTGACTAACCAGATTAATCACTTTTATTAGTATATTTTATTGCTACATGGCAAACAAGTTATCAGTAGGTGGAGTAGATTCTCAGAAAACAAACAAGACCTAGCATTCATGATATGCACGCTGTGCAATTGGGTCATTAGTTGAAAGAGTGTGTTAAAAAAATAGCAGAGTGGCGTTTAATCAGTGATCATTGATCAATTTTGTGAAAAACAGGTGGCCCCTATTTAGGGATGAATGAAATCAGCACTTGTTGAACATGCATTTCTCTGTGAAACACTGAGGAAAATGGGTCGTTCAACAAATTGTTCAGAAGAACAGCGTACTTTGATTAAAAAGTAGTTTGGAGAGGGGAAAACTTATGAAGCAGTACAAATATTTTTGGCTGTTTAGTTAAAATGATCTCCAATGCCTTACAATAGAGAGCAAAACCAGAGACACATGACAAAAAACAAAAGAAAACTATCAAAATGGATTAAAGAATAACCAAAATAGCAAAGGCTCAGCCAATGATCAGCTCCAGGATGTCAAAGACACTCTGGGGTTACCTGTAAGTACTGTGACAGTTAGAAGACGTCTGTGTGAAGCTAATCTATTCACAAGAATCCCCGGCAAAGTTAAAAAAAGGCAGAAGAGGTTACAATTTGCCAAAGAACAAATATTCTTGCCTAAAGAGAAATGGAGGAACATTTTGTGGACTGATACGAGTAAAATTGTTTGTTCAAAGGCTACAGACAGCTTGTGAGACAACCCACAAACTCGGAATTCAACAGTGAAGACAGTGAAGCGTGGTGGTGCAAGCATCATGATGTGGGCATGTTTCTCCTACTATGGTGTTGGGCCTATTTATTGCGTAGCAGGGATCATGGATCAGTTTGCATATGTCAAAATACTTAAAGTGGACATGTTGCCTTAAGAGGACATGCCCTTGAAATGGGTGTTCCAATAAGAGAATGACCCCAAACACACTAGTAAAAACCAGCAAAGTCTTGGTTCCAAATCAACAAAATAACTGTTATGGAAAGGCCAGCCAATCCAGGACCTTAATCCAATTGAAAACTTGTGGGCAGACATCAAAAAAGAAATGTTAATGAATTGCGGAATGTTAAAGAATCTTGGAGTGGAATAACAGCTGAAAGGTGACACACATTGGTTGACTCCATTCCACAAAGATGTGAGGCAGTTATAAAAAAAATTGTGGTCAGACATCTAAATATTAGTTTAGTGATTCACAGGCTTGCCAAATTTTTTTGAACACTCCCTTTCAACTAACTGCCCAATTGCAGCCATAAGAGCGTGCGTATCATGAGTGGTGGGTCTAGTTTGTTTTTTGAGAATCTACTGTACCTACTGTTAACTTGTTTGTCATGTAGCAATAAAAATATACTAATAACAGTGATTAATCTGGTTAGCCACATTAGATTATAGTTATTATTTTGAACACTATTCTTACTACTTTATTGTATGTATGTATACATACAGAAGATATTAAATGTTGTTAGTTTTTCATTCTTCAGGCATATTTATTCAATAAAACTACTAAAAGTTTTAATTCCACTCACTTTCTTTGTGAATGCGAGTTGACAAAACTCACCCACAGCGTCGGCCCCTAGCTTGTGCAGCATGCGGCACTCAGCGATGGTTTCAAAGGAGGGCCCCCCCAGGACGCAGTAGACCCCCTCCTGCACAAAGTCACTGAAGCCCAGCTTGGCTGCTACATCGTGCGCCAGCTTACACAGCTCGCGGTCGTAGGCGTCGGACATGCAGGGGAAGCGAACACCAAACCTAACCAGCATATAATAGTCAATTTCCTGAAAAACTGTTCCATGATGTGTTTTTGAAAAGCTCAACATGTACTTAGTGAGACACATTTTAGTCCACATTACCTGGTAGGGTTTCAGAACTGACTAGTCCTGTTTTGCTAGCTGATATTTAGTGACTTCAAAGTGACCCTGCAGATCTAAAAAGCTGTGAATGACTGTGGGGTAGGTCTTTAGCTCCCCAGAAAACAAAAATACTCTCATTACTGCCTTAGTCCGGTTAGATACACAATTCTTACATGAAAAAAAAACACATTACGGCTTCTATTTTCATGACCAACGGTACTGAGCACCTGCCGCCCAATACCATTAGGCACCCAGCAGGTTGTCATACTTGGACTTCCTCAAGTTGTGACTGAGAAATTCAAAAGAACTTGTTATATTGGTAGAAGGATGCTGAGTTTTGAATTTCCACGCAGGAGGCCTAGAGGAAGACCAAAGAGGTTTATGGATGTAGTGAAAGACGACATCAAGGTAGTTGGCGTGAGAGAAGAGGATGCAGAAGACAGAGTTAGATGGAGGCAATTGATTCGCTGTGGCGACCCCTGAAGGGATAACCCGAAAAGAAAAGATGATGATGCTGGCTGATTGAGCGCATTGAATCTCTTTGATCTCAGCTTTGACCTTCTTTTAGGAACAGTAATAGCGCAGTTACATACCACCTTTTGTTCTCTCGGTTCTAATTTGAAAGATTGACATTCAGTGTACTAAAAACTAACAAAACAAAAAAGAAACAACATTCAGATGACCAAATGTAAAAAACCAAAAAACAAAACTAGTTTAGCAATACAGCAGGTAGAAGGTACAAAAATGTGAAAAGTTTTAAGTCCCACCCTGATGTTTTCAAACAAGCCTTCATATTAGTGGAATGTATTATCATCTTAGGTGATGTCCACTAACTTTCCTTTTCCACAAATTTCCAGACGTGACGTCAAAGAAACATATAGCTTTTGTTTTACGTTGACATCCCCCCAGCCAACCAGTCTTACCCCCCACAGTGTGATGTGTTTAGGTGCACCTTGTCATTTCAAGATATTTAGGAGTGGCATAAAAGTGAAAGCAGAAATAGACAAACAAACCAACCTCGATGATATGGCACTTCTACATTAAAAAAAACAAGAGTACAACATAAGATAAGGCCACTTTAAGGACTGCTGATTTTGTCCCACCTTTGGTCGTTGGGTCCGACCAGCGGGTTGAGTCCTGCAAATCCTGGCATGTTGATGTGATCCTTGATGATCATGACGTCGCCCACCTTGTAATTCTGGTTGAGGCCTCCGGCTGCGTTGGTCAGGATGACCGTCTCCACACCCATCAGCTTGAAAACTCGCATGGGCAGTGTGATCTGGACAGGGCAAGACAATGGCGGTGTCAGCCGCTCCCAGGTCCACTGGATATTAGTTACACTGACCGAAAAAGCGTGCGATTTAAAATGCTGACTTTCCATCCAGCAACGCGGTTCAGTTGAGTTTGTTAAGGTATACAGTTTACAAAATTTTCATTGTTGAGGGACCGAAATATATGGACCACACCGTCCGATGAACCAGTGCACTTTCATTGTGTGGTTTTATTTGTGGAAACATAAAACAGATTGGGATTAGGACAGGATTTACTGTTTGGAATCCTTCCATGGTGAACTTTACTGCTTTGTTGGGTATTGGTCACAGTGGTGTGTGTCGGGTGGCGCTAAACAGTCTGCAGTGCATTTTTGGTTGACAGAATGGTCACGTCAATGTAACAATGCTGTTTTGACTAGTGTTAAGGTACATGTGCATCCTTAAGAGCGCTACACTTCCTTCAGTGTGCAATGGATGCAGGCTGGTGCAGCTGAGCAAGAGTACGTTGGTAAACCTCACTCCCCGACGCCTTAAGAGTTGCACTGGACATTCAGTTGATGCCCTCTTAGCTCTATGGCTATCTCTCTCGTCTCTCATTCTGTGGATCCGAGTTAGAGCTCACTTGGAATGCAAGCTGGGTGGACCAGGCGGGTTACAGATGCAGTACTGGAAGAAGTCTACCTGAGTCTGTCATTATTGCTTTGAACTGAGTAGTGTAGCAAAATCTGATCACTCTTCCCCCCAGTTATTAAAGACAACCTCTATCTTGCAAAATAGAAATACAAATAAAAAGACACAAAGTCATATTCCAAGGTTGGCTCACACACAAACACATGATGATGTCTCAATAGGTACCCTTCATCAGAGAAATAGCTATGTCTCAAAATGATCCACAAAAACAGTGAGGTATGCAGCGTTGTATTGTGAATTGATTACGGTACATATACGCAAATGTGCTGAATGAAGTGTCAGTGCACGCCAACAAAGGATTAACTGGCAAATTACACACTTTATGATGAACTCTTGTTTAAGTAAGTGCACAACTAAGGGAATCTACCCAACTATTACACAAACTGGTTGCCCATGTACTCACCTTCTGGATGGGGTAGCCCTCATACAGGTGGAACCTGCCCTTCATGCAAACACACACCTTCCCATTTAGTATTCCAAAAACCAGCTGACCAGCGTGACCATGCACTGGAACACACACACTAGTTATTAGTGAGCTAGCTGTTATTACTTGGCACAAACATGCGCATATATGCTACTAAAACACATAAGCTGGGTGTCTCCTACCCGTGCTTTGAGGGAAGTTAGGGATGTCAGAGTACTTGAAGACCTGACACTCCTTGAGCATCTCAGCCAGACCACCCAAACCGGAACCACACACAATGCCAACAGTCGGCCGCATGTGCGTGTTAGACATCAGCCAGTCGGCGGCAATCTGACACTCATCTTTGCTCTTGCTGAAAAAGCAAAACAAAACCAGATTAGTCAAAAGACTAAAGTACATAATGTCTGTTTTTTTTTTTTTGCACCAAGTAAGTGGTTAGTGGACTTGTACCAGGAAATGACCTTGAATATATACATTATCATTTAACGTTACTACCACAAAGACACCCAAACCAATATATTGATGGATCGGCTCAAAGAAATTTGTATTAGCTCTTATGTTAATGTTACACCATTTAATACCTGCAGGAGTTGCCTACCCGTGGTAGCAAATTTTTTGGCTATTATCACGATTCCGTACTACTCAGTTGTGCGGAATAGTATTAGACACTGACAAAGGGAGGCCTTGAAAAGGCGCCAGAAGCTTCCAGATGTTAGCTCAATGCAACAGAGGTGGTTTAAGTTCAAAGAGCCATGGCGGAAAGCAGCAAATCTGCACTGTGATGAGTAAAGAACTTGACTTCAGTGAAAACTAAGTCGTGAAAGTATGAACATTCGAGCCTGAGTCCGACTTCCTGTTTTCATACTTTGCTAATTTTGATCATGTGATGCTGGCACAGCATTTCTAATCGTCCTCAGACTCGTCATGAAAGTACGAGCTGCAGAGCCTGATTTCCTGTTTAATACCTTGCCTTTTTTGGTCATGTGATGCTGGCTGATTGAGCGCTTTGAATCTCTTTGATCTCGGCTCTGATCTCCTTTTTGGAAAACTATAAACACAATACAAATATTTAAATCTTATTTAAATAACAGATTAGTAATAGTGCAGTTACATGCCACCTTTTGTTCTTTTGAGTTCTAATTTCAAAGATTGACATTCAGTGTACTAAAAACTAACAAAACAGGTAAGAAACCACAACGTTCAGATGACAAAATGTAAAACAAAACAAACAAAAAAAAAAAGTTTTGCCGGACGTGGCCTCCCTAGGCCTAGTTTGCCCATCCCTGTGTTAGGTGATGTCTACTAACTTTCCTTTTCCACAAATGTACAGGCGTGACGTCACGCAAAACACGTGAGCCCCTCCAGCACCTACCCATTCCCGTTACACTCTTCGCCGCCTTGTTGAAACGGTAAACCTTCCGACACCTACTAATTCGTCTCCTGGAGCTCAGTGGCGGCAGTCAAACGTGCCGTAGAACGTTATAATGATGAAAGGCGATCAGGAAGAAATTCGACGCGATGATGCTGCGCGGGTTAAGAAGGTTTCACTTCCGTGGAGAGGACTAGCGGGTACAGTGGCGGCTACTCACAGCATGATGTAATGACACAGGTGATGGCGGTGGTCGTACAGAAGCGGGCCGAGCGGCTTTGCCGTTATGTTCGTGGTCTTGATGCTTTCGTTTTCGTCTTACGTTGACATCGCCCAGCCAACCAGTCTTACCCCACTCCTACCGAGAAGCCACAGCCCCCAACACGTCACCGTCGCGATGACGCTTAGCTAGCCGGTGCCGTGTGATGCGTTTAAGTGCGCCTCGTCATTTCCAGCACCAGCAGGAAACAACGCAACGCAAAAGGACAATCTATTGAGTGTAAAATATTATTTACAAGAATAGCCCCGGTAGAATTTATTTGTCTTTAAGTTCTGGTTCTATATGTCGTTATAGCAACGTGCCGTGGCTGTAGACGGAAAGATACACAACTTTGATTTTTTTTTTTTTTTTTTACATTTACAACGACTTTTCTTGTTGATATTAGATCAGGTTGATGCTGTTAAGATGCACGCCTTACATAGGTTTGCATGTACGTGCATAGTGTGTGCACCACAAAGCACTGTTGCGGTTTCCAAATGTTACATAACTCCTGTTTGCAGTCACAAAAGCTTTTGTCCAAATGCCAGCCAGATCCTGCGGGTGGCCCTCTGCAACACAATGAGGCAGAACGTGTTGTGTGTGCGTGTGTGTGCGCCGTGTGAGCCTAGTTATTCAAAAGCCTAGTTAGGTTAAAAGGTTCCAACACCAGAGCAAAGTTTATGTCACTTTACAAAATAAGTCATCGTGCGGCTGTTCGAGCAGTCAGATAAAAAGCAACAAGCGTGTTTACCGTACCAAAGTATGTTTTAAAATGGACCTGAAAAAAAGAAAAAAAAAGGCTGTTGATAGTAAAAGTTGATAGTGAAGGTTTGAAATCGGAAGTAACAAAACGAGCATTGAGTGTTTTTTAAAAGTGACAATGCAAGCAGATTTCATGCACACAGAGTGTTCCCGATGCAAATGTTCGTTTCAACCAACATGCAATTTGGTTTTTTTTTGCTCACAAATATGGCACGCAGGTGGGATGCACGGTTTATAGAATAAAGGCTGAAACTCACAACACTCACACTAATTAGTAATAGAGAATTGCTGCCATCTGCTGGTCAACGTTGTCCCTTTCATATATTGCCTGTTATGTGTCATTCATTCATCCATTTTCTATGCCGCTTATCCTCATTAGGGTCGCAGGGGTGCTGGAGCCTATCCTAGCTGGCTTTAGGCGACCAGTCCAGGGTGGACTGGTCGCCAGTCAATCGCAGGTTATGTGTCATTATACTTTTATTTAGTTATTTAGTTTACTTTTAATTAGTGCTATATAATTGTAATTAGATTATGAATAGAATAAACCAAAAAATGAAAAATAAAACATTATAATTTTGTGTATTGCTACAACTAAAAATAACAATGTTAGAGTGTACAATTCAGATATCAACTCTAATTTGTCCATAGTTATAAATGTGAGTGTGAATGTTTGTTTGTCTATATGTTTCCTGTAATTGGCTGGCGACCAGTCCACGGTGTACTCTGGTTCTCACCGGTAGTCAGCTGGAGCCTATCCCAGCGACCCTAGTGAGAGTGAGGACAAGCGGAATAGGAGATGGATGGATTGACGGAGTTTCCACAGAAAGTTTACAGGCATGCAAAGAGGAGAAATGTGACGATGACCACTGAATAGGAATTATAACTTCTAGTGATGCAGGAAATTGGTATACATTAGAGATGTAAATCTCTTTTGATAGACCATTCAATTTGAATCTAGATACACAAGTTACGATATGATTAAAAAACGATGCGTAGGATGCCCGAACCACCTCATCTGGCTCCTCTCAATGCGGAGGAGCAGCGGTTCTACTCCGAGTCTCTCCCGGATGACAGGGCTTCTCACCCTATCTCTAAGGGAGAGCCCAGCCACCCTGGTGAGAAAACGGCCGCTTGTACCCGGGATCTTGTCCTTTCGGTCACCACCCAAAGCTCATGACCATAGGTGAGGGTAGGAACGTAGATCGACCGGTAAATTGAGAGCTTTGCCTTTTGGCTCAGCTGTCTCTTCACCACGACAGACCGGTGCAGACTGAAACCCCTCAACACCCTGGCTGCGCTCAGAAATTCTGTCCATGAAAGTAGTGAACAGAATCGGTGACAAAGGGCATCCCTGGTGTAGTCCAACCCTCACTGGAAACGGGTCCGACTTATTGCCTGCAATGCGAACCAAACTCTGACACCGGTCATACAGGGAACGAACCGCTTGGATTAGGTGGTCCGATAACCCATACTCCCGAAGGACTCCCCACAGTATTCCCCGAGGAACACGGTTGAATGCCTTCTTCAAGTCCACAAAACACATGTAAACCAGTTGGGCAAACTCCCATGCAGCCTCAAGGACCCTGCCGAGAGTATAGAGTTGGTCCACAATTCCATGACCAGGACGAAAACCACACTGCTCCTCCTAAATCTGAGATTCGACTATCAGGCGGATCCTCCTCTCCAGAACCCCTGAATAGACCTTACCAGAAAGGCTAAAGAGTGTGATCCTACAATAGCTAGAACACACCCTTCAGTCCCTCTTCTTGGAAAGCGGGACCACCACCCAGGTCCGCTAGTCCAGGGGCACCGACCCCGATATCCACGCGATGCTGCAGAGTCGTGTCAACCAAGACACGTCCACAGCATCCAGGGCCTTAAGGTACTCCGGGCGGATCTCATCCACCCCCGGGGCCTTGCCACTAAGGACCTTGTTGACCACCTCGGTAACTTCAGCCCCAGAGATAGGAGAACCCGCCTAAGAGTACTTGGGCACTGCTTCCATGTTGGAAGACGTGTGGGTGGGGTTGAGGAGGTCTTCAAAGTATTCTTTGGGCAAAAATGTCCAAGATGAAAACCATTGCTGAACAAAAAGTACTAATCTCTACAAAGACTCATCTCAGTCTAGCCAGAACTCATCTTGATGATGACCAAGTCATTTGGGAAAATACTCTGTCTGACGAGACCAAAGTAGAACTTTTTGGAAGGTGTGTGTCCCATTACATCTGGCGTAAAAGTAACACCGCCTTTCAGAAAAAGAACAGCATACAGTAAAATATGCTGGTTGTAGTGTGATGGTCTGTGGCTGTTTTGCTGCTTCAGTACCTGGATGACTTGCTATGTTAAATCGAACCATGAATTCTGCATGAAGGAGAATGTCCGGCCATCTCTTTGTGACCTCATGCTGAAAACCTCTGAATGGCTGAAGAAAAACAAAACTAATTCATTGAAGTGGCCTAGTCTGCTCACCAAAGATACTATACTGTTTTATGATGAACGGGTTAAGTTCTTTTTACAAGTTCTTTTTGTATTGCACTCCCCTTCATCAAGTCAAAGCATTTGTTTTATTTAGTTTGACTAAACTTGAATGGCAGCTGACTGTATAGCTGAGGGAAACAGTTTAACCCTGGAACAGAAGAATTCAATTTCTATGTGTGAAATTTGCTATGGGGAAATGGATGACCCCTTGGCTGCATTCCAATAGGTTTAAGTCGCCCTCGCTACTTGCCCTTGGCACTTGGTGTTATGTAACTGCTGATGTCAGACAGAGGCCACTTGCAGAGCAGAGGGAAAGTGGATGTGGGAGGAGTGTAGGAGATAAATGGAACGCACCCTCTCTTGTTCACTTTCAGCCCACTTCAGCCCAAGCAATGATGTTTCGACTGCTAGTTGTACGTGTAATGCTATACTTGTTTTTACAAACAATACAAATGTAATTGTATTTTATTACCGTTCTTTTGCCTTTAAAAAAGCTGTTTAGTTTTGGTTAGCTTCCAAAGTTAGTAGATAGATAGATACTTTAATAATCTCCTAAAGAAATTCATATATTAGATACTTTAGATACTTTACTAATCTTCAAGAGAAATTAATATTTCCAGCCTCGCTGCAAAAATGTCATAATAAACCTAATCACAACATAAAACAACCAAGGCAAGGCAGCAGAGATAATAAAAAATGAAAGAGAATAAGAAAAAATAAATACAAACATAACACTTCAAATACTATGTAGTGCAGTGGTTCCAAACTTTTTCCTGTCTGAGGCATGTACCCCCTACTCCTGCACACTTAAAAACATAAACATAAATATTGCACACAATTCATTGTTTAATTAATTTTGCAGTAATTTTGGGTCAAAATTTGCTTGGCCGCATTTTGATAATGTTTAATATGAGCACAAACAAATAGATTAGTAATCATACTACATACTGTATATTTTAGAAATATTGAACATAGTTGATTATCATAGGTAATTAATTTGACGGTAAGTCCAGTTCAAAAATGTGTATTTTGCATGGTCACATTTTAAAAACGTTTGACATTCCTTCATTTTATATACCGCTTTATCCTCATTAGGGTCGCGGGTATGCTGGAGCCTATCCCAGCTGACTTTGGGCGGGAGGCGGGGTACACCCTGGACTGCTCGACAGTCAATCGCAGGGAAGACATACAACCATTCAATGGACAGTTTAGAGTCGCCAATTAACCTAACATGCATGTTTTTGGAATGTGGGAGGAAACCGGAGTACCCGGAAAAAACCCACGCACGGGGAGAACATGCAAACTCCACACAGAGATGCCCAACGGAGATTCTGTGAGGCCAAATACAGGAGATAATAATCATCCTACATAGCTTTTATTCCAGTCTGATGCTGGCATTCTTCCGTTTGAATGGATTCGACTTCAGCATCACTTTTGTTTTCCACTCACGATAGCTATGGTTTAAATCTGCATATAAGTTTATTATCAAATTGACGGGGAAAGTTGATCAATCAAGATAAAGCAGTATCCATAGCACAAAAATACATACAATCAAGATAAAGCCTCATTTTTTGGGCAATCCCTACTCCCTATTGATCCTTTTCACCGCTGCCCTGTGCAGGGATTGGAACACCAATATAAATGAAATCTTCAAGACAAAACACTCTTAATGCACAAAACACTCATTAAACGTACTTATTTGTTCATATGACGCATACAAAGCAAAGAAGAACATCTGTGCTGTCCCCATTTTGCTTCCTGTTTTTTCTCCTTGCACCATGAGGCGTTCAGGTGCACTCGTAATTGAGACTGTTAGGTGCTAATTGTTTTTTTACATTTTTTTAACATACTCCCTATTACAATTAGTGTACCCATGGGAGTGCGCGTGCCCCACTTTGGGAACCTAGAATGTTTTGCGTTTTACATAATCAGTTAAAAAGTTCAGTCCTGTCCATCCATTTCTATGCCGCTTATCCTCATTAGGGTCACGGGGATGCTGGAGCCTATCCCAGCAGACTTTGGGCGAGAGGCGGGGTACACCCTGGACTGGTCGCCAGGCAATCGCAGGGCACGCAGGGTTCAGTCCTGTGTGTGTTTTTATCCTCCCCCTCTGTTGTGTTGAAAAGCTGCATGGTGTGAGGGAGGAATTATCTTCTCAGTCTTTTGATTGAGCTGGACAGTGACAGTAATCTGCCACTGAAACTGCTCTTGTGTTGGGAGATGCTGCTGTCTATTGGATGATGCTGGTTGTCCATGATGGAAAGGAACTTCCTCAGTGTTGCTGTGCCACAGATGTTGGGCTGTCCAGCTTAGTGCCAAAGACACAGCCTGCCTTCCTCATCAGTTTTTTAGGCGTGTGATCAGTTTTTTTTAGGCGTGTGGCATCCCTCTTCTTGAGGCTGCTCCCCCAGCTCACTACAGCATACAGGAGAGCCCTAGATACCACAGTCTGGTAGAAGATCTGTGGCAGCTTCTTGCATATGTTGAAGGATGCCAGCCTTCTGAGGAAGTACAAACGGCTCTGTCCTTTCCAGCACAGAGAATCCATGTTGGCAGTCCAGTCCAGTTTGTCATCCAGATGCACTCCCAGGTATTTGTAGGTGTGAACCACCTCCATACAGTCACCTTTAATTAGAACAGGTTTTGGGTGTGTCCTGTTTCTCTTAAAGTCGACCACCATTTCCCTCTTCTTGGTGGGGTTGAGGTACAGGTGGTTTGCATCACACCTGTTGACAAAGTCTTGGTTCTGTTTTTTGTACTCATCCTTCTGTCCATTCCTGATACATTCCTCAATGGCCGTGTACATCTGTAAATGACAGAGCTCAGAGTTGTACTGAAAATGAGACAAGTACAGGGCAAACAGAACAGTAGAGAGCACAGTTCCCTGTGGTGTTCCCGTGCTGCTGGTCACAGTGTCGGACCTGTAATTCCCCAGCCGCACGTACTGAGATCTCCCAGTCAGGTAGCCTGTGATCCATGCCACCAGGTATGATGTTACTCACATCCATGTCAGTTTGTCCCGGAGGAGCTGAGGCTGTATGGCGTGAAAGACACTGGAGAAGTCCAAAAATATAGTCCTTACTTACTTTAAAGAGGATAAAGGTAGAGAATACGCAGAGCTGCTTGAAAGGCAGCCACTCACAGCGGCGCCAAGTTCATCAGATGGTCATTACTGCCACCCCATGGATGTATTTTTCTTGCGCCCCTGCAATGCATCATGGGTAATATCCATCACCACATTATCTGGTGACCATCAATGTTGACTCGTTCCCTCAGCCCTCCAAATGTGGATTTCACTTCAGTTTCTCTGAGAAATGAAAAAACACTTGCGATGGTGGCAGGGATTCCCCTGAGCACAAGTGCAGAGGGGAAGTTAACGGGAGTGACATAAACTGCAACGCTCGTCAGTACTGTAGTATCAACTCTCTGAGACCCCAATGGTGCTCCGTCTTCTCAGAAGAACAAGATGATGTAGTAGTACCCCAAAGTTCAGGAAGGAAGTCAAGCAGCCAACAAAACAGCAAATTAACATTCAAGAGGTAGTATGGATGGCTGGAAGGGAAAGGGAAAGACATAGTGGAGAAGAAGTGAAGTGTAGGGATAGACCGGCACTGATTGGCCCCAACACACACACAAGAAACCCGTTGTAATTTGAACTTTGACCTCAGTCGCTTGGGTCATTTTGTGGCACAAGTCCAAACTATATAGGGTTCTATAGAGGAGTTTATTTACAGATTGTAATTAGGTTAGGGTCAATTGCTTTGCCAAAGACTTTAGACCATTTTCCAGAGGTGACATGGATGTCCTGACTAGAAGAGGTGTGGACTCGAGTCACACAACTTGGACTCGGGTCAGTTTCGATCAGTCACAATTACGATGACTTTGGACTCAACGACTCGACTTGGACGTGGACATCCATAACTCGGCTCGACTTGAAAATACTTGAGATGTTCAGTTGAGTAAAATGTCTTCCCATTCAAAGTATCGTGCTAACGTGATTGTTATTATGTCAATTCCAGATTGAAAATGCATTCATTGTATTTGTGAAATTACATTTAATTTGTGAGACACTAAACTGTGCTTATGACTAGTAAGGACTCGGAAAGTGCATGTACACTTCCACCTCCTACACTGAAGAGCTCTTCTGCGAGTTACTGCAGTGGGTGGCAAACCCAGCATGCACTTTGTGTTGTAGGTGACAAATTAGTTTGATATTGCATAATCTATCCCATTTATAATCTATTTTATCCTTACAATATTCATATAGCCTTTTTCTGTCAGTGTAGAGCAAAAGACCCAGGAAGTCCTGCTTGAACTCTGGATGCCGGCCCAGATGCGCAAGTGAACCATGGTTTTTAAAATGTGCTTCGTCACCTTGAGGTACTTGCATTCGCCTCACGGATGTTCCTTTTTGAACCCCAACCGGACGCTTCGTGTTGGCAAACGCTCTTCAATTCATTCATGGATTGGGAAGGGGGCGGGGGGGAGGCGTGGGGGTGGGGGGGGGGTTTATGCAACGCCTAAAAGAGCAATTGTGTTCAGGGATCGGGGAAACGTGCACGTGCAGTTGCCACTTCATGTGCATGTTGCCCGCAGAGGTACAGGTTGGCCTTCCTAACTCTAGCGTGTGTGTGTGTGTGTGTGTGTGTGTGTGGTTCCAGAGGTGGTCACTGGGATGGGAGCAGGAATGCCAGGAGGGAGCAAAAAGAGGTGCCAGGGAAGGAGAGAGGGCGGCCTCTTATAAAGCAAAGCTGGGTCACTTTGGGAAGGATTTGCAGCTCACAAAATGTACCATCCAGAGGGTCCATAATTCTCCTGCGAGAGGAGTCAGTGTTCTGGCCCACCTGTACACAAACAAAGCCGACATGTGCATGCCGGGCTCCCAAGCTCTTCTTGCACGCCTCCTTTAGATCACATCAGTACCTCCTTGAAAGGTAAGACTTGCATCAGGGAAAATGCTGTAGTTGTACAATTTCTTTATATTTTAATTTTTGGCACATGGAATGTTTTTAGGACTTTATTTCATGCAGTATTCCCTAAAATTATGTACTGTTATTATGCACATAAAACATTTAAAACTATACTTATTATAAATGTATTTTAATTTATAAAATTCATTTTTAAAGTTGTTGTCTTTCCCTTTTCAAATTTGCTCTAATTAAATATTAACAATATTACAACATGTATATTTATACAGTACAGGCCAAAAGTTTGGACGAACCTTCTCATTGACTTAAGGACACAGTCAAAGTATTTGCAGTTTTCTGAACTGACTTTTGTTTCTTGAAGTAATGATGGCCACTCATTTTTCTTGAACTTAGCTGATTGGTTCTTGCCATAATATGAATTCTAACAGCTGTCCAATTGGGCTGTCATCTCTCTATCAACCTTACTCCCAACCCCATTAATGAGGCAAGAAAGCCCTCTAAGTAACCTTTCCCGCATGAAGCAGTTCAAAAAGCAAAAAAAAGCAAAGGGTGGTTACTTTGAGGAGCGATGTAAATCGTGAATGAAAAGAAAGAAATCACATTGAATGAGAAGGTGTGTCCAAACTTTTGCAAATACTATATATTTTAAATCCAAAATGTATATATAAAAAAACATATATATGTGTGGGGCCGCATGGTGGTCTAATGGGTAGCATGTTGGCCTCAGAGTCAGGAGGTTCGGGGTTCGAATCTCCGTTGGGCATATCTGTGTGGAGTTTCCATGTTATCCCCGTGCGTGGGTTTTATCCGGGTACTCCGGTTTCCTCCCACATTCCAAAAACATGCATGTTGGGTTAATTGTCGACTCTAAATTGTCCATCTGTATGAATGTGAGTGTGAATGTTGGTTTGTCTATATGTGCCCTGTGATTGACTGGCAACCAGTCCAGGGTGTACCCCGCCTCTCGCCCAAAGCCAGCTGGGATAGGCTCCAGCATCCCTGCGACCCTAATAAGGATGAGCGGCATAGAAAATGAATGAATGAAGGATATATATGTGTGTGTGTGTATATGCACAAACCAAACATCGCAAATGTAAGTAATATATTTCTTAATTATTTCAGTTAATCTCACTTGCTCTTTTCAAATTGACTATCAATAAATGTTGACAATAGCACAGAAGAAAAAAATATTATGCAAATTAAATCTAATCTAAGTTGTTTAAATACATTTATGGTCACATGACCATTCTTTTTCAAATGTGAATATCCAGTAATGATAAAAATGTAATTATTTAGATTTGTATTTGAACACTCTTGTTTAAAAAAAAGGACATTCTAATAAATTGATTTTAGTTTTTATTTTAATTAGAATGATCAGAATCATTTAAAAAATCTCAACTTAAATTTACATATTTGCAAATTACTTAAAAAAAAAGACGGTGTTCTTTACAACTGCCCTATGACCCCACCTACCCTCACTCGCCACATATTTTCCCAGGATGCGCGTTCACCTCACATGGGATGCATTCATGGAATTGGAATTGTCTATCCTGCAAGTCCTAATTTACTTTTAATGTGCCTTAGAGTGAGCAACATTCTGCATTGAAGTACAAAGATATTTTTTCAATGCCGTCCTTTTTATATGTTTATTTATATGCTGCCGAGCAAGGCCAACTTTTACAATAAATGCACATTTGTACTGATTTTTACAGTGGTGCGGTCTTCTGTTTGTGTTGTTTTTTGATAGTTTCTGTGCAGCTGCTCCTCTGGCTGAAGGAGGTGGATCACTCCTCCCTGCAGAATACTAACGAGGGCTTTTTGTCACACATCTCCCGTTTTCGTTTACACACACACACACACACACAGCATAGAAAATCAGTTTGCCTACAGTCACACACAAATTCACGTGTAATTGCTGGCCTACTCACACATAGACACACACACACACACATAGAGAAAGTGATGGGCACAGAGTCGTTTTTGTCAATGGCGTCTTTTGTTTCTTTCATCTGGTAGCCAAACAAAGCATTCCTGTGTGGACGGAGGAGAGAGAGAAGGAGGGAGAGGAAAAGAGGAGAAGTAGAAAGCCAGAGGGAGGGAGGTGGAGAAAACACTCAGCGCTCCTTTTGTTTGGCCAAAGAAAAAGTTTAGATTCAGTCGGCAGACCGGGCTTGCTGAGGCAGGGCAATACGGCAGGTTGTGGCGTTGCCATGGAGATGGAATACATCTTGCTGGAGAGGTTGGTCCAAAATATGACTGCCACCTTTTTCCTGGGAGATGCAATGTGTGTGTGTGGGGTTGGGGGTGTGTCTGTGTGTGTGAGACAAGTGAAGATGGGGATGAGAGGGAAAGGTGGACTTTTCAATGGGGTCTTTGTGAGTCTGAGGCTTTTGAGCGTCTCACCCCCCTTTTCTCATCACAAAAAGGTGATGTAATTAAAGCCGATTGGTTATGTCATCCACTGCCAGCCATGCAGAGACTGTCACTGGCCTCTGGTGGACTCGGGCCTCTAAGTCAAACACCATGTGCCCGGGGAAGGTTTGAATGTTGAAGCAATTGAAAATAATCCTTTCCAGAGTCAAATTGTCCCCCCCATAAAACTTTTATTAACTATTTTATTCATTTGTTATTAAGTTTCCTAAAGGGTAAAAAGAAGTAAAAGCAGTGACGCTGGAATCTTACGACTTACTCCACAAAACCTGTGAACCTGTCTAGCTTCCTTTGCTTGTTCATTACTTAAGTACTAGAGGGGGAAAAAGTAACTAATAACATATTAACCATAAAATGACACAAACTGCAAACATCAGTATCCGTTTACACATAGAAGCATCTGTTAGTAATGTAAACATCTGTTCATCCGTTCATATACACTTGACTGGTGTATATATACACCTCTAACCATATCAAATATACAAATGTTATTCTGTCCAGTCACATACTGTACATACACATTGTAGACATCACTCCTGTCACTCCTCGATTACACACATTTGTCAATTATACACCTAATGTAAACGGATTTGTCTACACTCGTAATGAAAACGTGTTTATTCACTGTAAACGTTGAACTGTAAACATCCGCATCCACTTAGAAGCATCTGTAAATACATTCACACTGGCACCCAATGTAAACATCTGTCTGTCCATTCGAGGTCACACGTGATATTAACCATTCATTCAAGTATACACATAAGGTTAAACCCTGTCTATCCATTCACATCAGTTTCTATGACACAGCATGAACATGTTTGTCCATTCCCATAAACAAATAATACAGTGATGGTAAAAAACTATTTGAACCCCAGCTGATTGTGTAGGTTTGCCCACTAACAAAGAAATGATCAGTCTATAATTTCAATGGTAGGTTTATTTGAACACCGAGAGGCAACAATGACAAAAAAAATTCAGAAAAATGCGTTTCAAAAAGAGTTATAAATTAAGTTGCATTTCCATGAAGGAAATAAGTATTTGATCCCTGTGGAAAAATGTGCTTCAGTACTTGGTGGCAAAACCTTTGTCGGCAATCACAGAGGTCAGCCGTTTCTTGTAGTTGGCCACAAGGTTTGCACACATCTCAGGGGGGATTTTGGCCCACTCCTCTTTGCAGATCCTCTCCAAGTCATTAATGTTTCGTGGATTATGTTTGGCAACTCCAACCTTCAGTTCCCTCCACAGATTTTCTATGGGATTAAGGTCTGGAGACTGACTAGGCCACTCCATGACCTTATCGTTATCATTGACTAGTTCCTCCCGAGGGGTTCTGGGCCGATTCCTCACTGTTCTCATTATCATTGAAACGCCACGAGGTAAAATCTTGCATGGAGCTCCAGATCGGGGGACATTGCCAGTTAATTTATGTTTCTTCCATTTGCGAATAATTGCACCAACTGTTGTCACCTTCTCACCCAGATGCTTGGTCTTGTAGCCCATTCCAGCCTTGTGTAGGTCCACAATCTTGTCCCTGACATCCTTGGAAAGCTCTTTGGTCTTGGCCATGGTGCAGAGTATGGCATCTGGATTGATTGATTGCTTCTGTGGACAGGTCTTTTTTATACGGGTAACAAGCTGAGAGGGCTGCCAATGTCACCTCGTTACCTGTATAAGGTCCACCTGGGAGCTAGAGATCTTGCTGACGGATAGGGGATCAAATACTTATTTCATCCATGGAAATGCAAATTAATTTATAACTCTTTTTGAAACGCATTTATCTGGATTTTTTTTGTCATTGCTGTCTCTCATTGTTCAAATAAACCTACCACTGAAATTATAGACTGATCATTTCTTTGTTAGTGGGCAAACTTACAAAATCAGCTGGGGTTCAAATGAGAGAGGTCTGGACTAAGGGGACGTAACAATTTATCTTAAGAAGTAAGAAAGATGGACAGTTGTCGGGCGGAAGCATTGTTGCAGACTGAGGCACCCACAAAGACAACATTTGGCACTTTTCCTATCAAACTCTGGCAGTCATCTCTAGTTTCCTGTCAGAAAGTCACTCTTTGTCCAAAAGGCCTCAGTGCAAAAACTCTGAGAGAAAAGCCTTTAAAGATAACTTTCAGTGTATCGATTCCTGTTTTTCCCAGCCTACAAGTGATTCTCTTTGCACCGGCTTTTTAATGCATCTTCACTTCGCTAACACGTGTCTTTCTGTACCCTCTCCCCCTCTTTTGTCTGCTGTCTCCGCCCTGCCGGGACTGGTGATTTGTTGGACGTAAGTGAGCGTGTCTAATGCGTGGAAGTACAGTAAGCGTTTGTCTGTCTGCCGCTGCGCCCCAGTGCCTCCGCAGGGGGGGGACATTCTCGACAACATCCCATAATGTAAAAATGCTTGATCAAATTAGCTTGAGTGAGCAAAAAGTGACACTGTATGTCCAACCAATCAACAGGCTGGAATGTGTTAGCTCCTCCTATTAGGTACCCTACCATTGGTGTTGTTTGCTTCTTAAGCTTCTTTGCTTAATACGCAGACAGATGATTCTCCTAAGAGCATCTGTCACAACCCTTATGTGAGACATGAAAACACACGACTTTCTCCTTTCTGCACATTCTAAAGCTATAAAAACTGAGGCAGTTAATGAACGCACACAATGGGATGCAGCTATTCTGCCTATTACCCTTCCTAAAAACCTCAAACAAAAGTGTTTGGCTTTTTTATCCACGGTGTGACCATGCAGTAACAGGTACATTCATAACACGATGTAATACTTGCAGTATTTTGCTGTACTTTGGTCATTTTAAGCACTAGCGGAATGTCCTTCCGGGTCGCATCAATTTTGCATGGCAACATAGAAACGAACGCTACACATAGCGCTAACTTTGAAAAACTCAAAAGTTAAAACACAGCAGCAGATCCAATATGTAGCGTTATCTTTCGGAAGTGGCCTGACGCTATTATGAACGTGACGGTCACGCGCTGTGAAGCTAGTCATAATAATAATGATAACAACAATGCAGCATGCTGTAGCTGGGTTAATATGCGCGTCACATTATGTAAACGGAGCGTTGTTGACAGTTTTTTTAGTTTTTTTTCAGAATGCAGTTTTCCCTTAAAGTGGTAGAAATTTACAGATCAAGGCAGAGAGCTTTGCTCGTCACGCGGTTGCATACTATCAAGTTCTATACAGCACATGCAGTGTCACTTCCTGTTGTCTGGACTTCAAAATAAAACATTCTCTTACAGGAAGTAAGGCATTTTCAAATAATAATCACCAGCTGGTTTCTCATAACATTTCACTGCAAATAACATTTATATAGCCTTTTTAATATAAGCCATAACTATATAATAATTTACTGCCTGTTTTAATTGCTAAATTCAAAATAGTCACCCATCCATCCATCCATCCATTTTCTTCCGCTTACCTGAGGTCGGGTCGCGGGGGCAGCAACCTAAGCAGGGAAGACCAAAGGTCCCTCTCCGCGGCCACTTCTTCATCTCTTCCCAGCATGCCGAGGCGTTCCCAGGACACTGGGAACAATCCTGGGTCTTCTCCGAGGTCTCCTACCAGTTGGACGTGCCCTGAACACCTCCCCAGGAAGGCGTTCGGGAGGCATCCTAACCAGATGCCCGAGCCATCTCATCTGACTCCTCTCAATGCGGAGGAGCAGCGGTTCTACTCTGAGTCTCTCCCGGATGACAGTGCTTCTCACCCTATCTCTAAGGGAGAGCCCAGCCACCCTGCGGAGAAAACGGCGGCTTGTACCCGCGATCTGGTCCTTTCGGTCACTACCCAAAGCTCATGACCATAGGTGATGGTAGGAACGTAGATCGACCGGTAAATTGAAAGCTTTGCCTTTTGGCTCAGCTCTCTTTTCACCACGACAGATCAGTGCAGAGTCCGCATCACTGCAGACGCCGCACTGATCCGCCTGTCCATCTCGCGTTCCATCCTTCCATCACTCGTGAACAAGACCCCGAGGTACTTAAACTCCTCCACTTGAGGCAGGACCTCATCCCCGACCCGGAGATGGCACTCCACCATTTCCCGGCCGAAAACCATGGACTTGGACGTTGAGGTGCTGATTCTCATCCCAGTCGCTTCGCACTCAGCTGCGAACCGATCCAGTGAGAGTTGAAGGTCACTGCTCGATGAAGCCAACAGGACCACGTCATCTGCAAAAAGCAGAGACCCAATCCTGCAGCCACCAAACAAAAACCCCCCAACGCCCTGGCTGCGCCTATAAATTCTGCCCATGAAAGTAATGAACAGAATCGGTGACAAAGGGCACCCCTGCCGGAGTCCAACCCTTACTGGAAACGGGTCCGACTTATTGCCGGCAATGCGAACCAAACTCTGACAGCCGTCATACAGGGAATGAACCGCCTGGATTAGGTGGTCCGATACCCCCTACTCCCGGAGCACTCCCCACAGTATTCCCCGAGGAACAATGCCTTCTCCAATCCACAAAACACATGTAGACTGGTTGGGCAAACTCCCATGCACCCTCAAGGAGCCTGCCGAGAGTATAGAGTTGGTCCACAGTTCCACGACCAGGATGAAAATAGTCACAACAGACAAATTGCTTTAAAAAAGTAATTAGTTAGGGTTACTAGTTACTTTTCAAAAAAGTAATGACGTTGAAGTAGTGCTTGTACTTCCATAGTGAAAACCACACTTTTAATTTGATAGTCCGCTCCGAACTCTACATTGTTGCACCAAATTCCCTAGTGTGACTTAGCCATGTTGCGTTTGCAAATGAGTTGGGTTTTCGGAATGACTCTTTTAAGTCATCAAAGAGATGAGAACCAATTATGCAATCCACTCCAGGCACCCAAAAATATGAACAAAAATTCATTTAAAGGGAATTATTAAAGTTTTACATGCAGAAAGCAATGCGAAACAGTTATAAATGACGGATGGAAAGATCTTAGTGTTAATGTGCTACTTTCACTGTACATCCTGGCAAGATCCAATTCAGTAGTGTTACTCGTCTTCTTTATCAGTTTTCTTTTCCCCTTTGGTGGGTTATTTAGCAGTTGCACTCAATAAAAATGCATTGGCAGTGAGTCAGCAAGGTGTAGGGGGCTTTGTTTGGGCACTCAATTTCATGGAACAATACAATCAAACAAAGAAGGGAAATATTGCACATGCACTGAGACAGTATACTAAAATGGAGGCAACATGTTAGCAAAACCTTTTGACGAAAACCGAATCACACGATGATTGGGATGTACAAAAAAACGAGGTTTGATGGCGAAGGCTTATATCTGCGATTCGGTTCTCGTCGTTCACTTAAATGAGCCATTTCTAAAAATGTTAATCGTTTGTGAAAGTTCCGTCTCTATGAGTGAGTATCCTGATGAGGGGTGCCAAAAAGTGTCAGATCATTTATTTTATAAGTTTTTAAGTTTTGATAATGGAACGTTTGCGGCCCTCTCAACATGTGACATTTTTAATCACACTTGTGTAGCTGACATTTTTATGCCTTCATGCATTTCAAACGCAAACTAACATGTTTGAGGTGAACTCTTATTTTACTTTTAATATCCAGAACCAACCCAAAGACTTCAATTTCCTTTGCGTATCTACAGATGACGTCCGCCACACCCCCTTCCTCTCGTAGCTCCTCCCCCCAGAAAGTGTGCCACTCTCAGACCCAGACTGATGTTTTGAAGCCCCTGCTAGGCGGTGGCCTCTCTGGAGCAGGTGGGACCTTGAGGAAGAGGAGGCGGGTCCTGTCCAAAGATGGGCGAAGCAACGTGCGCATTGAGCACGTTAGTGGGCGGAGCTCTCTGTACATGCGTGACCTGTGGACCACGTTCCTGGACATGCAGTGGCGTTACAAGTTCTTCCTGTTCACTGCCACTTTTGCGGGCACCTGGTTCTTGTTTGGGGTGCTGTGGTACCTGCTGGCACTGGCGCACGGGGATCTGCTTGGTAAGGAAAAGGGTGTCCAGGTGATCTGTGTGTGTGTGTGGACAAATATCTTTTACAATACCTTGCTTTCCACTGTTCTCTCAGAGTTTGACCCTCCGTCCAACCACACGCCTTGTGTGATGCAAATGCAGACCCTGACGGGGGCCTTCTTATTCTCACTGGAGTCCCAGACCACCATTGGATATGGCTTTCGGTGCATAACAGAGGAATGCCCGGTGGCTATTGTCCTCCTCATCATCCAGCTGGTCCTCACCACGCTGATGGAGATCTTTATCACCGGAACCTTCCTGGCTAAGGTAACACCAGCAGCAGTAAAACGACCCAAGAGATTCAGCATTGTGGTACTTTACTTCCTGTCTGAAAGATCAGTGGTTGAGTAGGCTTTCCTGTGTGGAGTTTGCATGTTCTACCTGAGCTTAAAGTCACATTGCATTTGTGTCTCTGGGGTATTTTGCCTCCTTCTACTGTCCAAAAACTTACTTTCTTAAACATTTTCGTTTTTGTTAGAATTGGTAAGCAGTTGATTTGAAGTTTTTTGATAATAACATTAATACTTGTCTAATCATTGTCCATACAATGTAAGTCAGCTCAGACACTGAACAAAAAGCGTTGTACCAAAAATGGCCAATTGTGGCGAAGTTCGCCAGCTTTAATCAAAAAGAACAAGTGAAGTGGAATAACAGCTGAAAGGTGCCACAAATTGACTCCATGCCTCATGGATGTGAAGCGGTGGTTATGCAACTAAATATTTTATTAGTCATTCACAAGATTGCCAAATCCTAGAAACAAAATAGTTTTGAGTTTTTAAAGTCAACGGCAGACACTGCTATTTTTTTTGAACACACGCCTTTCAACTAATGACCCACCCTACTGGGTATTGTTTGTTTTCTGCACCTACTGGTAACTTATTTGCCATGTAGCAATAAAAATATACTAATAACAGTTATTAATCTGGTTAGTCACATTGGACTGCTATTAGTTTCAAAACTACTGTACGTACATTATAGCCATCTAAATTATCCCATTTAATATGGATTGCGCAAAACTATGACAATAACATCCAATTAAAAGCACTTAATTAATACAAAACCACCATCCATCTGGAGTTCGTTTTTCACTCAATAGGGTCATCAAACCTGACCTTTATGCAGTCCCACGTAGCATCGGTATTTGGGAGCAAATATGAAGTAAAAGAAAAACTGTAAAAATACATTCTAATAATTATCTGTGCAGCGTGTGCAAAAAAGGGGCATTAAGGAACCGGTCCGGTCCATCTCCACTTGTACTTGCTGTTATTTACCACCAACACCTCCTTCCTTCCAGACCTCAGACTTTCTGACTCAGTTAAGTGCCATCTTCCTGCTTCCTGCTTGGTGACTTTAATTTCCACATTGACAATGTCAACTCCAAACCCGCTGCTGGATTCATGGACCTTCTTCACTGCTTCAACATCACTCATTATGTCAATTTCCCCGCTCACACTCACGGTCACATTCTTGATCTGGTTTGCTCCACTGGTCCCACAATAAACAATCTCTCCAGCCTTCACCTCTGCATATCTGACCACCTTGCCATAACCTTCAATATACAAGTCCCCCTTTAAAGCCCATGAAGGAAAACGCACAATAACTTTCAGAAATCTAAAATCCATTGACACTCCTGCTCTTTCTGTTCCTCTCTCCTCCAAACTGGCTACCTCCCCTGCCCCTCTGTCTGAAAATCCTTCTGAACTTGTCACCCAGTACAACAACACCCTCTCCTCCAGTCTTGACGAACTGGCCTCCACCAAAACTAAAACCGTCTCCTTCACCCATACTGCCACCTGATACACCCCAAAGCTCCATCAAAGGACGTTTTGTAAGCGCCAGCTTGAGAGACTGTACAAGAAATCTCGTTTAACTCTGCATCTACACAGACTCCATACACTAAACCCCGTCCGGTCCAAATATTACTCCAACCTCATCCACTCTGGCTCCAATAACCCCAAAGCTCTCTTTTCCAAAATAAACACACCCCTAAAGCCCAACAACAACACCTCATCTTCCATCACCAATGACAAATGCAATCAATTTCAATCCTTCTTTCAGGCCAAAATAGATTCCATTTTCAGTTCAATAGACCTCTCCTCCTCCCACACGACTCCATCTGATCCTCTTCTGCCCCATCAACAGCTCTCTCACTTCACACCTGTTTGTCCTGCTCACCTGACAAAACTTTTGTCTGGCATTAAAACTTCTACATGCTGCTTGGATGCTATTCCCTTTCCTCTCATCAAAACCTGTCCTCCGGCACTCTCTCCACTGATCACCCAAATCATAAACTCCTCCTTATCCTTTGGTTTTGTCCTACAACCTCTCAAGTTGGCTGCTATCAACCCATCCTCCAAAAACCCAACCTTGATCGTGAAAACTGTGCAAATTTCCATCCCATATCCAACCTCCCCTTTCTGTCTAAAATCCTGGAACGTATCGTCGCCGCCCAACTCCAGACCCACCTCACCTAACAACAGTCTCTATGAACTCTTCCAGTCCGGTTTCCGTCCCAAACACAGCACCGAAACAGCTCTGCTCAAAATCACAAATGACCTCCTCCTCTCCTCCGACTCCGGCCTCCTCTCCATCCTCATCCTCCTGGACCTCCCCGCAGCCTTTGACACCATCAGCCACTCCATCCTCCTGTCTCACCTCAAAAACTCACTGAACATCACCGGATCCGCTCTTAACTGGCTCCATTCCTACCTCACAAACCGGCAAGAGTTCATCCACATCAACCACTGCTTCTCCTCCATAGCCCCCCTGCAGCAGGGTGTCCCGCAAGGTTCGATGCTTGATCCTCTCCTCTTCATTCTCCACATCCTCCCCTCGGCAACATCATTTATCGTCACGGTCTCCGTTTTCACTGCTACGCTGCTAAGCACTCCACAACCAGACCCTTCCTTACCTCACAGACCTGCTTCACCACCACACTCCATCTCGCTCCCTCCGCTCCTCTTGCTCCAACCTTCTGTCCCTGCCCGGTAGGCCCCAGCTCCGAACCTGGGGGGACAGAGACTTTTCCATCGCTTCCCCCTAACCTCTGGAACTCACTGCCCAAACCCCTGTGACTGCTCTGACCTCCCCACCTTCAAAAAAGAACTTCAAAACTCATGTGTTTAAAACTGCTTTCAATGTTTGATTTTATACTGTAAATTTTGTCCTGTTTTTATTCTTTAATGTATTGTAACGTGTCTTTGACTGTCTTGAAAAGCGCTATTTAAATAAAATGCATTATTATTATTACTATTAAAGAACCCTTAAGCAGTGGGCCAAATCGCAGCTCGCATTAAACATGAAAAAAAATTAAAGAACTGGGGGATTTCTTTTTTCATTTTTGCATAAAATATTAGCCCATATTTCCAATATTCATATCCCTTTACATACAATTTGATGTAGTTACCGTAGGTGCAAATCAAATCGTTTAGGACAAAGAGATTTATGTTCCTAATTATGATAGAAAAATGTATTTTAGATTTAGACTAAGATAGACTTTATTGATCTACAAGGGAAATTGCTTGGTTACAGTAGCTCAATTACACAAGAAAAAGTCAAACACTCTTAAATAAAAAAATGCATTCCAATAAAAGAATAAATAAAGGAATACATATATGACACAATAATATATTATATTATATTATAAGTATAAGATAATATTTATATACAATTATATTATAGTATAATATAATATAATAATATATTATATATACATATAATATATATAATAATATAATAATATAACAATATAATATATTAAAATAAAGAAGAATATCAGATAGAATATAAGAAAAACAATATTTGCAGATTTACAAAAAATTGTAAAAATATGGCAACTTTAAGTAAAGTACCTGCGATTAAATGTGATTAATTATGAGTTACCTATGGACAAAGTGCAATTAATCGCAGTCAAAAATTGTAATCAATTGACAGCCCTTACATACATATATGTATATATATATATATATATATATATATATATATATATATAAATATACACTGATTGCAACATCAGGAAAAAGGAACATGAGAAACTGGAGAAACACCAAGGGCTCAACAAGGGCTCAGAGAGGAGTTGGTGGGGGCATGAGGGTAAAGGCGACGGTAGTGCCAGTAGTCATCGGAGCACTAGGGGCAGTAACCGCCAAACTGGAAGAGTGGCTACAGTAAATTCCAGGAAAAACATCAGACATATCGGTCCAGAAAAGTGGAGGGATTAGAAAGAGATATACATATATTTAGTGTATATACTGTATATATATAAATGTACAGTATAATTTATATGGTCATCAAATGGACAAACAAACAAAAACAACACATCCACTGCAAGTTAACTATTACTACTACGTGGGTGAAGAACAACAACTAAGCACTGAACAGAACACGTAACTGTATTTGCAAATGCCCGCAGGGCACAATAAGAACTATGAACAATAAAACATTGTATATCTAGAGTATGTTAATCTCCTTGTGTACATTTCTGACGACCCCCTCAACAAATTTTGCAATCAAGCAAAATGAGACTAACACGCAAAAGGAAGGAAAAGTACCACAACCTACCCAGCATGGTCTGTAGTAGGAATATACTGTATGGGTGTTTTTTTTTTGCATGGGTATTGTGTGCAGATATTTGTTTGCATGCACAAATGGTGCAATAGGTAGGTTACTTTTAGCTTTCTGTGTGTTGACATGTTTGTGTTGTATGGATCACCCTCTTGTGATCTGTATATATACAATGTTATTTCTAATCACTATCTATCTGTCTGTCCATCTATTCATTGATCCATCCATCCACCTATCTATCATTTATTATGACTGTGGTGACTACAACCTTGACATTGTTACAGTACCTTATCATTTTCTTCTGTGTTGAAAACTGAGAAAGAGTAGATTTAGAACACAGGAAGTGAACAAATGTATGGCATTTGATGTGAAACGGATGGGGGTAGGATTAAACAAGGTTTGCTTCTTCCTACTTCTTTTTGAACATGTAGAACCATGAATTGTATAATGTGATACATTCCAAAGTAACTTGTACAATATGTATGTTGAAAATAAATGAAACCATCACCATTACCATGCTCACTGCTATAGAATTGATATTGATTGTTATTCAATGTTGGTCCATCAGATTGCTCGGCCGAAGAAGCGAGGTGAGACCGTAAAGTTCAGCCAGCATGCTGTGGTGTCGACGCAGGAGGACCGACCCTGCCTGATGATCAGGGTGGCCAACATGCGCAAGAGCCTCTTGCTTGGCTGCCAAGTGAGAAGCGAGAAGACCACATAGTTACTGCTAAGAATTAAATAACTAAACTGTTTCCATGTTGACACTTGATGATTCCCCCACCTGCAGGTCACGGGTAAGCTGCTCCAGACGTCTCTGACCAAGGAGGGAGAGACGGTTCGTCTGGACCAGAGGAATGTTACCTTCCAAGTGGACACATCCAGCGATAGCCCCTTCCTCATCCTTCCACTCACCTTCTACCACATTATTGATGATAGCAGCCCTCTGAGAGCATGGGCCACCAAGGGTAGGTTGCTGGTCTCAGATGAATCACAAAAGTATTCGGTAAACCCAAATATTAGGTGTAACTTAATATTAAGTACAATTGTCAAATTTGTAAAAATGTAGCCGCAAAGGGGCACAAGCCAGCGTCTTATTGTGCCGGTCCCAAGCCCGGATAAATACAAAGGGTTGTGTCAGGAAGGGCATCCGATGTAAAACTTTGCTAAACCAGAACATGCAAATCAAACAGATGACTTCCATACGGACGTGGCCCGGGTTAACAATGCCCACCTCCGGTGCTGTTCACCGACAGGGTGCCTGTGGAAACTGGATTACTGTTGGTCGAAGAAGGAGAGGAGGAAGGTGTGTCTGTAGGCGAGCAAAGCGGAATGCTAAGAGTCTAGAACTAAGAGTAGGGACTTTGAATGTTGGAACTATGACAGGAAAAGGTAGAGAATTCTGACATGATGCAGGGGAGGAAGGTAGACATATTGTGTGTCCAGGAGACCAAGTGGAAAGGTAGCAAGGCTAGAAGCTTAGGGGCAGGGTTCAAGCTGTTCTACCATGGTGTAGATAGAGAGAAATGAAGTAGGGATGATTTTGAAGGAGGAGTTTGCTAGCAATATCCTGGAGGTAAAAAGAGTGTCAGCTAGAGTGATGAGCCTGAAGCTAGAAATCGAAGGTGTGATGTTCAATGATGTCAACATCCCCAAAAGTGAGAAAGTCATTGGTGGGGACTTCAATGGACATGTTGGTGCAGGAAACAGAGATGATGAGAAAATGATGGGCAAGTTTGGTATCCAGGAGAGGAACGCAGAAGGACAGATGGTGGTCGACTTTGCCAAAAGGATGGAAATGGCTGTAGTGAATACTTTCTTCCAGAAGAGACAGGAACATAGGGTGACCTATTAGAGTGGAGGTAGGAGCACACAGGTAGACTACATTCTGTCTAGAAGGTGTAACCTGAAGGAGGTCAGTGACTGCAAAGCAGTGGTAGGTGAGAGTGTAGCCAGACAGCATAGAATGGTGGTGTGTAGGATGACTCTAGTGGTGAGGAAGATGAAGAGGGAAAAGGCAGAGCAGGGGACAAAATGGTGGAAGCTGAAAAAGGAGGAGTGTTGCGTGACATTTAGAAAGGAGTTGAAAAAGGCTGAGTGGCCAGGAAGTCCTTCCAGATGACTGGACAACTACAGCTACTGTGATCAGGAAGACAGGTAGGAGAGTACTTGGTGTGTCATCTGGAAGGAAAGTAGATAAGGAGACCTGGTGGTGGAATGAGGAGGTGCAGGAATGTATACAGAGTAAGAGGTTAGCTAAGAAGAAGTGGGACACTGAGAGGACTGAAGAGAGTAGACAGGAGTACAGAGAGATGCAGTGTAAGGTGAAAGTAAAGGTGGCAAAGGCCAAACAAGGGGCTTATGATGACTTTTATGCTAGGTTGGACAGCAGGGATGGAGAGAAAGATCTATACAGGTTGGCAAGGCAGAGGGACAGAGATGGGAAGGACATGCAGCAGGTTAGGGTGATGAAGGATAGGGATGGAAGGGTATTGACAGGTGCCAGTAGTGTCATAGGAAGATGGAAAGAGTATTTTGAAGAGTTGATGAATGAGGAAAACGAGAGAGAACAAAGAGTAGAAGAGGTGACTGTTGTGAACCAGGAAGAAGCAAAGATTAGTAAGGAACAAGTGAAGAGGACATTGAAGAGGATGAAGAATGGAAAGGCACTCGGTCCTGATGATATACCTGTGGAGGTATGGAAGTGTCTAGGAGAGGTGGCAATAGAGTTCCTGACTGGGTTGTTTAACAAGATCTTAGATTATAAGAAGATGCCTGAGGAATTTAGGAGAAGTGTCCCTTTTTTAAGAAGAAGGGAGATGTCCAGAATTGTGGCAACTACAGAGGAATAAAGCTGATGAGCCATACAATGAAGTTATGGGAAAGAGTAGTTGAAGCTAGACTAAGGGCAAACGTGAGCATTTGTGAGCAGCAGTACGGTTTTATGCCAAAAAAGAGTACAACAGATGCAGTATTTGCTTTGAGGATGTTGATTGAGAAGTACAGTGAAGGTCAGAGGGAGCTACATTGTGTTTTTGTAGATCTGGAGAAAGCTTACAGGGTACCCAGAGAGGAACTGTGGTATTGTATGAGGAAGTCTGGAGTGGCAGAAAGTATGGTAGAGCGGTGCAGGACATGTACGAGGACTGTAAGACGGTAGTGAGGTGTGCTGCAGGTGTGACAGAGGAGTTCCGAGTGAAGGTGGGACTCCATCAGGGATCAGCTCTGAGCCCCTTCTTGTTTGCTATGGTGATGGACAGGCTGACGGACGAGGTTAGACAGGAATCTCCATGGACTATGATGTTTGCAGATGACATTGTGATATGTAGTGAGAGCAGGGAACAGGTGGAGGAGAAGCTTGAGGGGTGGAGGTTTGCCCTGGAAAGGAGAGGAATGAAGGTCAGCCGCAGCAAGACGGAGTACATGTGTGTAAATG
>QODF01000022.1:0-122466 GCA_024372805.1 Oostethus manadensis | reverse complement strand
CCAAAATGTTAAGTACTATTGTGCCTCATTTTGCCTTGTGTATTAGGTGCATCCAAAATATAAGGTACAACCGAATACAGCAGCATTTCAATTAGGTACCACTGCAGCCTAATTATTAGGTATTCCCAAAATGTTCGGCAACTTGTCAGGTAACACCTCAGACCATATTATTAGAGACACTCCAAATAGGTGGTGGGTTCTCTGGGTATATTATTAAGTACAGCCATGACTTAACTAATTAAGCACACGCAAAATATTAGGTGGCCATGACACCATATTACTCCTGAAGCCCAAATTATTAGGCACACTTGAGGCCAAAATAGTAGGTACGCTTGTGCCAAAAGTATTAGGTACAGCCAAAAGATGTAATGGATTAGTTTAGGAAATAGGCCCCTTTCAACATTTCTTTAAAAAAATGTTTCTTCTCATTATAATTATGTTTTTATTCTTGCAATACTTGTACTTGTTACATTCCACCAGACATTTTACGACTATTGAGTGAATATTACTGCTTTCTTATATCTGCAGTATACTTTGTTATGAATAGTCATGTTTAATTAATCATGTTAAAAGCTTATTTTTTATTTTCATTCATGGCCACCAGGTGGCGGCTGGACTGATCCGGAGTTGGCCGACTTTGAGTTGCTAGTGATCCTGAGTGCCACCGTGGAGCCGACCTCAGCCACCTGCCAAGTTCGCACCTCCTACTTGCCCGACGAGATCCTGTGGGGTTACGAGTTCCCCCCTGTAGTCTCCCTCTCCCAGTCGGGTAAATACGTGGCCGACTTTGCCTTTTTCGACAAAGTGGCCAAGAGCAAGAGCGCACCGGTCTTTAAACCGTCCAGCCATGGTTACCAGAGCAACGGGGGCGGGACTGTTCCCGAGGTGTCCAACACAGAGAAGATACGACTGGAGGAGAGCTACAGAGAGCGTGGGGAGGACCGTGGTCGTGTCAGGGACACTAACCTCAGTGTGCGTATTAGCAACGTGTAAAGATGTGGGGCGGGAATCGGACCCGGGTTCTGTCCATCTGTTTGTACGCACATTTATAAAACATTCACATCTGCCTGAGAAGAACCTCAAGAACAACCAGTAGTAATTCAAAATAAGCTGGTGGGAGGTGGCACAGGTTTTAAACCAAGAACATAAATAATGACCTCAGCCTTGTCCACACAGACGGGGATATGTTTTATTTAATGTTTTTTTGTCCACAAACAAAATCAACTTTTTGTAAAAGCCACAGGGTAGTCCTTCCACCGTTTGCAAAAATGACTTTCTTCAGGCAACTGAATATATTAGAAGCTTTATTTCCCCCTGTTGCTTTGGCATGCACGTGACAGATCCCCTCACTTTGGTTTTTGTAGTGTGGAAAGCAGATAAGAAAGATCCCCGTATGTGAGGGCTTAGCCTCCAATGTTGTCTTCCACATGACTGCAGTGTATAAAAAAAACCCATAACACAACATAACACAGCCTAACCTAATAAACTACTGTAATTTGAGTGCTATACCGCACAATAACATGTGGTGTTGGTGAAACACATGAAGGCGTACTCCTGAATACACTGGAAATGCATGCAAATATCTGCCCGTGACGCGCTCATTTACTGGAAACTGTCATGTGTCAAAAAAACCAACCACATTTCACCACCTGACTCTCAAAATCCACCACCCACTTCCCTTGTGACTTCACATTTCCTGAAGCGGGCGTCTCTGTCTGGACACAAAACATATTTACATCATGCAAAAGTTAGTACTGTGCTTGTACTTTTTATAATATAACCTATTTAGGTACATGAGACGCTGAAAGTTTTAAAAGCGGGGATCCCAAGTGGCAGGTGAGTGTAGGCTGTCGTCCTGTTGCCTTACTTGACAGACTCTGTGCTCGTGTTCTTCAATGTGTACAGTAGATTTGATCGTCTGCCACTAACTGACATTGCTTTGAGTCAAAACACTGTGGGTTTGTAAATATGTAAAAGGGAAACAAACATGTTTATTTTGTAACAAGAAGCTGTAGGCTGTTAATGCTAAGCAAATGTTTAAACCAATGAGAAGTCATATGAATAAAAACAAAACCCATCTCTTTTTGGATGGTTTAACAAAAGGAGAAGACCTCGAGCTGACTTCCTGAATTCAGCGGAATGGATGTCCTCATACACGTTGTAGTTTCTCTGCTGCTGGCACAAAAAGTGGAAGGTAAACAGTAAAACCCAAATACACACACGTCTTGCACACTTTGTTTGCTCGTTTAGTCACGTCAGCAGTCTTTAGCACATGACACCGTGAACACTGCAAGTACGGAGCCACAAATATCAACATGTTGGTCTTTTTCTCCTAATTTTTTGGGTTGAAATTTGGAGAAATGGCTACCCTAAGTTTATGGTACTACAGTGCTGCTCGTAGTCGTGATATGGGATTATTTACTTCATTCACCACTTCATATGGTATACAGTGTAATCCAGTGCTTCTCAAATAGTGGGGCAGACTGCACTTCTCTCCATTTAGTTCGCTGGTATCAGTTTTAAATTCAGTTTGTACATTACAGGTAAACAAATAAATATGATCATTTTCTCAATACTATTTCAGGGGGGCCGCGAACATATTTCTGTCCCCCAGTGGGCATGTGACTAACCCAATACAGATCCAAAAGTCACGCAACAATGTTTATTATTGTTCTTAAAAGCTATTTTTAATATCTAGCTACAATAACAACTGAACACTTTCATAAAGGCAGACTTGTACAGTACACAGACTTGATCAAATGGCATCTAAGTGTATTTGGCATCATTTTATGCCATTTTATGTCTGTAGCTGTTTCGACCATGATTTCATTGCAGAATTAATAAGGAAATGGTATTTGTGAGGATGGAAGATATTATAGAACATTAAATCAGTGCTCGGTGGGTCAATTCAAAATGTTCAACTCTTAAACCCTAGGTAGAGGAGAGCCATTTTGCTAAAAAGACATTCGATATTAATAAACGTAATATTTTTGTAGTTAAAACATAGAAAACCTGTTTATGACCTTTTAGAAATGATTTTTACATTATTAGAGCCCTGTAGACATGGAATAACACCTCTAGAGCCGCCTTTATACTCCTATTACGTAATATGTTTAACACACATGTTAATATTGTGAAAGTTGCTTGTTGTAGTAATATTGTATCTCAAATGTAACATGGGTTGATAGCATGGCATAAAAAAAATTGGTGCAACAGAAGGTAAGTAAGGCAATGTCTCAACAATATAACATTACTGACACCTAGTCCTAGCTGAGTGTGTGGATTGTACATGCGTGGATTTTCGCCAGGTACTCCGGTTTCCTCCCACATTCCAAAAACATGCATGTTAGTTTAATGGCCGACTCTAAATTGCAATACTATCCCACATAAAAGTTTCTTATTCTTATGACGACATAACTCCTCCCTGAGTCACCACCTTATCGTGGTGGAGGAGTTTGCGTGTCCCAATGATCCTAGGAGCTAAGTTGTCGGGGGCTGTCATGCCCCTGGTAGGGTCACCCATGACAAACAGGTCCTAGGGGAGGGACCAGACAACGAGTGGCTCAAAAGATCCTAATGATGAATGATACAATTGGACTTCGTTTTCCCTCGCCCGGACGCGAGTTACCGGGGCCCCCCTCTGGAACCAGGCCCAGAGGCGGGGCACGATGGCGAGCGTCTGGTGGCCAGGCTTGCACACATGGGGCCCGGTTGGGCACAGCCCGAAAAGGTAACGTAGGTCCCCCCTCCCATGAGCTCACCACTCGTGGGAGGGGCCAAAGGGGTCGGGTGCAAAGAGAGATGGGTGGCGGCCGGAGGCAGAGGCCTTGGCGGTCCGATCCTCGGCTACAGAAGCTAGTTTTTGGTACGTGGAATGTCACTTCTCTGGCGGGGAAGGAGCCTGAGCGTGAGGTGGAGAAATTCCGCCTAGATATAGTCGGACTCACCTCAACGCACGGCAAGGGCTCTGGAACTAGTCCTCTCGAGAGGGGTTGGACTTCATTCCACTCTGGTGTTGCCAGCAATGAGAGGCGACGAGCAGGGGTGGCAATTCTTGTTGTCCCCCGGCTCCAAGCCTGCACGTTGGAGTTTAACCCGGTAAATGAGAGGGTAGTTTCTCTACGCCTTCGGGTGGGAGGACGGGTCCTGACTGTTGTTTGCGCTTATGCGGCAAACGGCAGTTCAGAATACCCGCCCTTTTTGGAGTCCTTAGAGGAAATACTAGAGAGTGCTCCCTCGGGGGATTCCCTTGTTCTGCTGGGTGACTTCAACGCTCATGTTGGCAGCGACAGTGAGACTTGGAAAGGTGTGATTGGGAGGAACCCCTGATCTTAACCATGGAAAACGACTTCCGTATGGCTTCAAAGAGATTCTGGTCCACCATCCGCTGTCTTCAGCGGGGGAAGCAGTGCACAGTCAACACCCTGTATGGTGGGGACGGGGTGCTGCTAAACTCGACTCGAGATGTTGTGGACCGGTGAAGGGAATACTTTGAAGACCTCCTCAATCCCACCGACATGCCTTCCAACATGGAAGCAGTGCCTGGGGACTCTGAGTCGGGTTTGCCTATCTCANGCTCGTCACGGATTGTCTATAACGAACACCATGTTCAAGCATAAGGGTGTCCACATGTGCACTTGGCACCAGGACACCCTGGGCCGCAGTTCGATGATTGACTTTGTGGTTGTGTCATCGGACTTGCGACCACATGTTTTGGACACTCGGGTGAGGAGAGGGGCGGAGCTGTCAACTGATCACCACCTGGTGGTGAGTTGGTTCGATGGTGGGGGAGGATGCCGGTCAGACCTGGCAGACACAAACGCATTGTGAGGGTCTGCTGGGAACGCCTGGCAGAGTCCCCTGTCAAAAGGAGTTTCAACTCCCACCTGGGGGAGAGCTTTGACCATGTTCCGAGGGAGGCAGCGGACATTGAATCCGAGTGGGCGATGTTTCCTGCCTCCATTGTCGTTGCGGCCGATCGGAGCTGTGGCCGTAAGGTGGTCCGTGCCCGTTGTGGCGGTAATCCCAGAACTCGTTGGTGGACACCAGTGGTGAGGGATGCCGTCAAGCTGAAGAAATAGTCATATCAGGCCGTCTTGGCCCATGGGACTCTGGAGGCAGTTGACAGGTACCGGAAGGCCAAGCGGTCTGCAGCTCTGGCGGTCGCTGAGGCAAAAACCCAGACATGGGAGAAGTTCGGAGAGGCCATGGAAAACGACTTCCGTATGGCTTCAAAGAGATTCTGGTCCACCATCCGCTGTCTTCAGCAGGGGAAGCAGTGCACAGTCAACACCCTGTATGGTGGGGACGGGGTGCTGCTAAACTTGACTCGAGATGTTGTGGACCGGTGAAGGGAATACTTTGAAGACCTCCTCAATCCCACCGACATGCCTTTCAACATGGAAGCAGTGCCTGGGGACTCTGAGTCGGGTTTGCCTATCTCAGGGGCTGAGGTCACCGAGGTGGTCAAAAAGATCCTTAGTGGCAAGGCCCCAGGGGTGGATGAGATCCGCCCGGAGTTCTTTAAGGCCCCGATGCTGTGGGCGTGTCTTGGTTGACACGACTCTGCAACATTGCGTGGACGTCAGGGTTGGTGCCCCTGGACTGGCAGACCGGGGTGGTGGTCCCGCTTTTCAAAAAGGGAGGTGGGAAGGGAGGGTGTGTTCTAACTATCATGGGATCACACTCAGCCTTCCTGGTAAGGTCTATTCAGGGGTTCTGGAGAGGAGGATCTACCGGATAGTCGAATCTCGGATTCAGGAGGAGCAGTGTGGTTTTCGTCTTGGTCGTGGAACTGTGGACCAACTTTATACTCTCGGCAAGGTCCTTGAGGGTGCATGGGAGTTTGCCCAACCAGTCTACATGTGTGTTGTGGACTTGGAGAAGGCATTCGACCGTGTTCCTCGGGGGATACTGTGGGGAGTGCTCCGGGAGTATGGGGTATCGGACCACCTAATCCAGGCGGTTCGTTCCCTGTATGACCGGTGTCAGAGTTTGGTTCGCCTTGCTGGCAATAAGTTGGACCCGTTTCCAGTGAGGGTTGGACTCCGCCAGGGCTGCCCTTTGTCACCGATTCTGTTCATTACTTTCATGGACAGAATTTCTAGGCGCAGCCAGGGCGTTGAGGGGTTCCAGTTTGGTGGCCGCAGGATTCGATCTCTGCTTTTTGCAGATAATGTGGTCCTGTAGGTTTCATCGAGCAGTGACCTTCAACTCTCACTGGATCGGTTCGCAGCTGAGTGTGAAGCGGCTGGAATGAGAATCAGGACCTCCAAGTTTGAGTCCATGGTTCTCGCCCAGGAAAGGGTGGAGTGCCATGTACGGGTCGGGGATGAGGTCCTGCCTCAAATGGAGGAGTTTAAGTACCTCGGGGTCTTGTTCGCGAGTGATGGAAGGGTGGAACGTGAGATGGACAGGCGGATCGGTGCGGCGTCTGCAGTGATGCGGACTCTGCACCGATCTGTTGTGGTGAAAAGAGAGCTGAGCCAAAAGGCAAAGCTCTGGATTTACCGGTCGATCTACGTTCCTACCCTCACCTATGGTCATGAGCTTTGGGTAGTGACAGAAAGGACAAGATCGCGGGTACAAGCGGCTGAAATGAGTTTTCTCCGCGGGGTGGGTGGGTTCTCCCTTAGAAATAGTGTGAGAAGCACTGTCATCCGGGAGAGACTCGGAGTAGAACCGCTGCTCCTCCGCATTGAGAGGAGGCAGATGAGGTGGCTCGGCTATCTGGTTAGGATGCCTCCCGAACGCCTTCCTGGGGAGGTGTTCAGGGCACGTCCAACCGGTAGGAGGCCTCAGGGAAGACCCAGGACACGTTGGACACGGCTCTGTCCGAACTCGGTTAACGAGAAAATCATACGGCCCTAGGTCTGTATTGATACAAGTGTCCATTTATGTCTCTGCTGTGTGTGTCCCCTGGGGGTGGTCACAAAAGGGTTGTTTTTGTGTTTGTTGCCCAGTGTGGCTGTTGAATGCCCGTGGAATGAGACAATCTTTGTGGAAGAGATAGGACATTGTCGTAAGAATATGGACAAGAACTTGAAATCATAAGACTTCCAGCAAACTTCACCTTTGACTGTTCTCAAATCTTTTGTGTTACTATCTTTGTAAAGGTATTTTCCTCTGATTTGTTTTTAAGGATCTGGAGAGGTGACTACATTTGTGCTGCAGGGAAAGGACCAGCTCTTCAAAGCAAAGCATGATGTTAAATTTACACCCAATAACGACCAATTGTTCTGGAAGTTCAATACAAATTCTACCATATTAAGATTACTGGATAACGATAAACCAAAAATATTTCCGCCTTATCAAACAAGAGTTAACCTAGTCAATTACTCGTTGCTTATAAATAATGTTCAAGTATCTGACAGTGGATTCTACACTGCACTGCTGTCTGGTTCCAAAGACCTGAAAGTGGCAGAATACCACCTTCAAGTTCAAGGTCTGTAACATTTTTTTATTCAAACGGTGACGCAAAATGTCTTCTGCCACTCAAAGCGTAACACCTGGTTAACAGCTCCAGTGACCCCCGTCAAGCTTGTGGTGGCATCGGCATCCACAAGCAACAACTTGTGTAACATCACGGTGACCTGCACGACCGACAGTGAACATGTCAACGGCTCGTTTAGATGTGATCATGACAACTGCAGCGAGGTGGAAAGGCGACATTCTGGCGCCACACCCCCGGCTTTGTATCTCCAGGCCTTCTTCTCCAATGCCTCCATCGTCTGCAACCACAGCAACGAGGTCAGCTGGACCGTGGACGCCATGGAGGTTCGGGACATATGCATTCAAAGTGGAGGTGAGTCTAATACATCATTATTAATTTGTTCAAGAAGGTCTGACTCAAACCATGAGATAACCAAATACATTTTCCCCTGAAGAAATAATGCTAATCCAATGAATCCATTCCAGAAACCTAAAAATATGAACATCAACGTTAACATGTATTTATAGTTTTGCAATTATAGTTTTACATGCAGAAAACAATTCAAAAATGCATATAAATGTCGCAAGAATGCCATAAATGAACATTTAACTTCAATTTTACTATTTCTTTTGTGAAACTATTTGATTTGTGAAAATGCCATAAAGACACAATTAGACGCTTTTTCAAAGCACCTACTCAATATTAAATCTGGTCCAATTTGAAATCCACGAGGGATAGACCTCTCAAATCTGGATGGAATAAATCTAACAGTTTGTGATTTGTAAAACGTTTATTCTATTTGAGAAAATGCAATTAATGCACAACTTCCTATGTTTTGAGCCCATAGTCCACATTAGAACTGGTCCTCTTCAAAAACCGTTAGACCCAGACCTTTCAAATCTGGGCTGAACATGAACATAAAAACACAGTTTGTGATTTGTAAAACCTTAATTTTGTTTGTGAAAATCCAATAAAGGCGCATTTTCGATGCTTTCTATTTCTAATCCACATTAGACCCGGTGCACTGCAAAAAACGTTAGCCCTAGACTTTTCAAATCTGGATTGGAGTAATCTACAGACCCCAAAGACTTTATGTACAGCAAGTACAGAGGTCGTCATTGTGCATAGATGTATGAGTTTCACGCTTCAAGTTTTGGTCTGCGTGACAGACTGTTTCTTTCACTCCTAATGCCTTCGTTCCTAGTTATGTGGTTTTATTTTGGTAACACTTTGTTGTGTTCTGTGCCCTGCTACCTTTACATACACCTCATTTTGTGTTGGATTATTTAGTTGATCCAGTGGCTTCTGTCTGTTGTAGCATTGCTTTGTTCACGTCTGGTGCCTATTGCGTTCTTTTGCTGCCATTCGAAGGACTGCTTCTCTGTGACGGCACTGCAGCAATTATTAAAACGCGGTTTTTCCTCCGCTGCACAGTGGCTGAGTGGGTAGCACGTTGGCCTCACAGTCAGGAGGTTGAGGGTTCGAATCTCCGTTGAGCATCTCTGTGTGGATTTTGCATGTTCTCCCCGTGCGTGCGTGGGTTTTCTCCGGGTACTCCGGTTTCCTCCCACATTCCAAAAACATGCATGTTAGGTTAATTGGCGACTCTAAATTGTCCATAGGTATGAATGTATGTGGGTGTACCCCGCCTCCCACCCAAAGTCCGGATAGGCTCCAGCATACCAAGGATGCTGGTTTACTAGTGTGTTTGGGGTCGTTGGCCTGTTGACCCATTTCAAGGGCAAGTTCTGTTCAGCATAAGGCAACACGACTTCTTCAAGTATTTTGACAAATGCAAACTGATCCATGATCCCTGGTATGTGATAAATAGGCCCAACACCATAGTAGGATAAACATGCCCTCATCGTGACATCACTTTGTACTGTGGCTTGAATTCAGAGTTTGGGGTTCGTCTCACAAACTGTCTGCAGCAGTTGCACACAAAAAGAACCATTTTATTCTCATGAGTCCACAAAATGTTCCTCCATTTCTCTTGATGTGTTCCTTCTCAAATTGTAACCTTGTCTGCACATGCCCTTTTTTTTAACAGAGAGACCTTACGGTGGACTCAAAATAGATTAGCTTCACACAGACGTCTTCGGTCACAGTACAATGAGGTAACTCCAGACTGTCGTCGATCCTCCTGGAGCTGATTATTGAGCCTTTGCCATTCTTGCTTTTCTTCGATCTTTCGTTTTCTGCCCCCTGTCTCTGGTTTTGCTTTCCATTTTAAGGCATTGAAGAACATTTTAGCACTTCTTTGTAAGTTTTCACTTCTCCAATCAACTTTTGAATCAAACTATGCTGTTCTTCTGAACAATGTCTTGAATGACCCATTTTCCTCAGGCTTTCAAAGACAAATGCATGTTCGACATGTGCTGGTTTCATCCTTAAATAGAGGTCCCCTGATTCCCGCCTGTTTTTTCATAAAATTGATCACTGATTAAATAGCAATCTATTTTTTTAACACTCCCCTTTCAACTAATCGCCCAATTGCACGGCCATAAGAGCGTGCATATCATGAATGCTGGGTCTTGTTTGTTTTCTGAGAATCTCCTGCACCTACTGGTAACTTGTTTGCCAGTTTGTAGCAAGAAAAATATACTAATAACACTCATTAATCTGGTTAGTCGCGTTGCACCGCTGTTATTTTAAACAGTACTCCATATAGCTGTTTATAGAAAAAAAAATACAATGTTGTAATATAATGTTGCCACCATGGGTTTTCTATTGAATGAGGGTCTCTGAGACCCTCAGATGTGCGTGTATGTGTCTTAGCACAGAGAACAGATTTAGGACAGCATGATGGTACCTTTTGGTACACAACTGACTCCTTTCAACCAATCAGGTGAGAATGGAGCCAAACCTATAACACTTGGTGGTAGCACACAGAAGGCCACGCCTAACTTTTACCTACACAAGGAATGAGTATGAACAGAATGTGATATCAATATAACGTCAGATAATTATTGTAACCTATCAGAATAGCTAATATCTCTTGTGCCCTTTGGAGCTGATGGGTCCTGTGGGGTCTAACGCTGGGTCCTTGGTGCACTCTGGGCTGCGGGGGCGTTGCAGCACCCCAAGGAGGAACTAGGAATGGCTCTAAGCGACAAATTTTAGTCACACACAGTTGCATGGTCTGTTTGCAGCATCTTTATTTATTAGATACTTAATATTATTGCTATCACCATTCAATATCACCAAAAATAGTTAGTCTTCAGGTGGTGACGAAAGGAAGGAACACAACTGATAGCCAGGAGAACTAGCACATGATGGCGGATGTTAGTAATGCAAAATTAAAATAAAAAAAAAAATCAGGTATTTCTAATAGTTAAAACAATTGACAAAGTTGAGAAATGAGAAATAATAGCACTAATATCACAATAAAAGCTTTGGAAAAGGTTTTCCAAATGGCCGTGATGGAAACTGCGGCGAGAGTGAACCATGGTCAAATATTATATTTTTTCCCCAGATGTGTTTAATATTTCACAAGAGATAAACATGCATTTTGTTATGTTTTGTAGTGAGAAGGAAGACATGTTCATGTCCATCACAAATGAGATTGAGAGACTGGGCAAAGTGAACAAAAATGTTTAAATAAAATTGAAATGTTTTGGTTTGTCATTTTCACAATTAGAATAAAGGTTTCTCAAATCACAAAATGTGTTTTTATGAATGTCTGGAGTCAGTAATTCAGTCCAGATTCGAGAGGTCTCTCCCTCGTGGATTTCAAACTAGACCAGATCTACTGTAATATGGAGTAGGTGCTAAAAAAAGGATCTAAATGTGTCTTTATTGCATTTTCACAAATAGAATGAAAGTTTCACAAATCATAAACTGTGTTTTAATTAGTCTCTGGAGTTTGTAGATCAATTCAGTCCAGATTTTCACATCTGGACTGAATTGATCTGAGTCTGGGTCTAATGGTTTTTGAAGAGGACCAGGTCTAATGTGGATTAAAAGCTGAAAGCAGAGAAAAATGTGCCTTTATTGGATTTTTACAAATAGAATAAAGATTTCACAAATCCCAAAATGTGTTTTTATGAATCTCTTGGGTCTGTAGATTAATTCAGTCCAGATCTGAGAGGTCTGTTTCTTGTGGATTTCAAATTGGAACAGATTTGATACGGAGGAGGTGCTAAAAAAGCATCTAATTGTGTCTTCCATCCATCCATCCATTTTCTTTACCGCTTATCCTCATTAGGGTCACGGGGATGCTGGAGCCTATCCCAGCAGGCTTTGGGCGAGAGGCGGGGTACACCCTGGACTGGTCGCCAGTCAATCGCAGGGCAGGGCACATATAGACAAACAAACATTCACACTCACATTCATACCGATGGACAATTTAGAGTCACCAATTAACCTAACATGCATGTTTTTGGAATGTGGTAGGAAACCGGAGTACCCGGAGAAAACCCACACACGCACGGGGAGAACATGCAAACTCCACACAGAGATGCCCAACGGAGATTTGAACCCAGGTCTTCCAGATCTCCTGACTGTGTGGCCAATGTGCTAACCACTCAGCCACCGTGCGGCCCTAATTGTGTCTTCATTACATTTTCACAAATCAAGTTTCACAAATACAATAGCGAGCGTCAGGCAAACTTAATGTTCTACCTAAAAGGTCTGAAGTGTTTTCACATTAAGACGTGTCACAAAAAGCACACCTACAGGACACACACTTGCGCTGCTCATTGCCTTAAATTTCTCTTACGTGGCAAATCAGAGACTGGCGAATCGGGTTCAACGTTGTGTTATATTGTGCACCCTCCAATAGATTTATCTGATGATTTACTCATTTTTATCCACAGAATCTGACAAAAGCACAATAATTTACTGGATCTGCATACCAGTCCTTGCTGGACTAGGTCTCGGCATTGTTCTTTACAAGTGGATTACCTTCAGAAGTAAGTACACCCCTGCTACTTAACGTTAATTTTATTCCAAAAATATTTACCCATTGAAAATTCTCCATTCCCATTTTGTCACCTCATACATACAACTTTTGGCGCTATTTTTTCCTTCTTCGAAAATGGCGCCGCTGTGAGTGGCTGCCTTTCAAGCAGCTCTCTATTCTCTTACTTCTAAAACTAATTTTTTCTTGGAGATTAATAAAGTATCTATCCATCGATCTAATTCTGGCGACATTTCAAGCCGTGACAACTCTAGCTACATTTTCTGGCATGGTTGGAGAGTTTTCTGGTAATTGGGGACGTAAAAGTGAAAGCACTTATTCCCCTGCAGCAGCTGCCCCAAAGCATTCACAAAGTGTCAGTGCACTGCGACACAGTGAAAGCATAGTGGAGCTGTACGCTTCCATGACTCACGCGTGCGTGAGGCGTGATGACAACAAGGTGGATGCTTTTTTTTTCTTCGGGTAGGATTAAAATGTAAATGTTTCAGATTAAATTAGTAGTAATTACACTCAAGCCTCATCTCGGCCACTTTCCTGTCAGTGTGCTGGGAGTATGTTGTGGGATAAATTAAACTGGAGGTGAACCCAAATGTAGTTATTACACGTCTGAAAAACCCTTCCTCCCAGTTATCTTATCCCCCAGACCAGGGGCCGGCAACCTTTCCTGTCAAAAGAGCCATTTTGTCTCCAATACCAGTAAAAAAAAAAATTCGGGAGCCGCAAAACATTATAAAACGTATAACTTTTAAAAATTGTAGTCTTTTGTAATGTTACCCGATTACCGATTACCCGAACCACAGAATTCAACAAACAAAAGGGCAGCTACCTGTGTAGACCTACTCTGAGCTAATTTAAACACTGAACTGATTTGGCTGGGTGCCTGCTGGCGGGCCGGGCCCTGGGGTCCTCCTAGTCGGTTCCTGGCTCTTGTGGTTTGGGTTGCATGGCTGTGTTCATCACCGACTTCACCTCATTCTCTTTCCTTCACTGTGATGCGGTCATTCTGTCGCATTCTGTCATCGTTTATGAGGTTCTGGTTTCTTTCCTGTCTTTTTGCCCCTTTTGCTTCGTTGTTGTTCTATGCTTGTTGTTGATGTTGTGGTTATCTCCATGGTTGTTATTCTTTATAAGATTGGTGACATATTTTTGTGAGGTTTTTCTGCACCTTGTCCGTCAATGCCCCACCCACTACACCCCCACCCACCACCTCCTTCAAATTCCTAATAAACACAGTAGAATATCAGGAAAGCCTCACATAGCTTGTGAAGTTTCCCATGGCAAAGCAAATTTGCTCAACACCAAAAGGCAGTTTGACTACCACTGAGTTTGTAAGATGCAGCACTGGACAAAAAAAATAAGAAAAAATAAATAAAACAAACGACTACTACTTCTGCTGCAGTACAACCAGCTGAGATCATAATAGGCAACATTAAAGGGACAGTTGGGATTTTTTGACATGAAGTTGTATGACATCCCTATCATCAGTGATCAACAGTGCAAATTGAGTGCAAATGAGAAGGTGCAGAAAAAGGTACAGAAAAACCTCACAAAAATATTTCAACGATCTTAGAAAAAATAACAACCATGGTGATAACCACAGTATCAACAACAACCAGAACAAAAACTGAGCAAATGGGTAAAAAGACAGGAAAAAACAGAACCTCATAAACGATAGCTCAGAGCAGCTCCTTTCGCTGAGTGTGGTGATTGTAGGCTAGTGAATGCAGTGAGTCTCACTGTGTGGGAGAGAAAAAAGGTGAGGGAGTTTCGAGTTGAGTTTGAAACAAGTTACTGCGCAGTCAAATAAAACAATGTAATTAACAGGAGCATAGCACAATTTTTATAACGAGAAGTGCGCTGTAGTGATGCCCGTGACACGCTAATCGCAGAGTGGTGACTCCAGGAGAGGCAGGTTATGTGCAGCGGCAGCTGACTGTGCACTCACAGCCCAGAACAATGTGTGCTTTACCTTTTATGTCTGCAAATACCAGAAAAATCTCCCAACAACGTCAGGAAAAATCTCTACATTTATCTCTAGTAGTTTTGAGAAAATAAGGTTTGGACAGTCTCCAGATTTAGTGAGAAAACTGCCAAGTTGGCAGCGCAGGGCTGAACATGAGATGACATTCACAGTTAGAGAATACATAAAATAATTGTTCATAAAAATATCAGAGCATATATACTCCTATGGGCCGCACAGTGGTTGAATGGGTAGCATGTTGGCCTCACAGTCAGGAGGTTCTGGGTTCGAATCTCCGTTGGGCATCTCTGGGTGGAGTTTGCATGTTCTCCCCGTGCGCGTGTGGGTTTTCTCCGGGTACTCCGCTTTCCTCCCACATTCCAAAAACATGCATGTTGGGTTAATTGGCGACCCTAAAATTGTCCATTAGAGTGTGAGTGTGAGTGTGAATGTTTGTTTGTCTATATGTGCCCTGTGATTGACCGGCGACCAGTCCAGGGTGTACCCCGCCTCCTGCCCAATGTCAGCTGAGATAGGCTCCAGCATCCCCACGACCCTAATGAGGCTAAGCGGTATAGAAAATGAATGAATATACTCCTAATTAAAAAAATGAATGGGAAATTATTCAGAAAATAAAAGAATGTCTCTCTTTGCAAAGACAGTCCAAGAAAAGGACCAATATAATTGTTATTGATGACAACTCATTTTCTATGCCACTTATCCTCATTAGGGTCGCGGGTATGCTGGAGCCTATCCCAGCTGGCTTTGGGTGAGAGGCGGGGTCCACCCTGGACTGGTCGCCAGTCAATCGCAGGTGTTGCCCCTCCCCAGCCCCGACAGAGGGTGTGAATTGAAGTCCTGTGGTATAGAATGAAGGAAGACAATGCACGATTAGTTGATGTCTCTTCACCGGCAGGTTTTATTCTTCCTCTGTCGCGATATCACCTACCACCTATACCACCATCGCTACTAGCACCCTCTAGTGGACTTGCGGTATTACAACACCCATAATAGAGGTCTAAATTATTTTAGGCACGAACATTAATTAATTCATTCATTTTCTATAACGCTTATCCTCATCAGGGTCACGGGGATGCTGGAGCCTATCCCAGCAGACTTTGGGCGAGAGGCGGGGTACACCGTGGACTGGTCGCCAGTCAATCGCAGGGCACATATAGACAAACAAACATTCACACTCACATTCATACCTATGGACAATTTAGAGTCGCCAATTAACCTAACATGCATGTTTTTGGAATGTGGGAGGAAACCGGAGTACCCGGAGAAAACCCACACACGCACGGGGAGAACATGCAAACTCCACACAGAGATGCCAAACGGAGATTCGAACCCTGAACCTCCTGACTGTGAGGCCAACATGCTACCCACTCATTCACCGTGCGGTGAATGTCATCTGACCCAGATGATACCTGCAACAAATCCAACAATGACAGTTGTTCACGTTAATCTGCTGCTTTGAAATATTTGAAGATAGATACAAAACGGAACTAAAGTACCCGTGAAGCCCGGTCAGAATTTATCAAGCACAACCGGCTTGTGTGCTGTATGCGTGTGGCTGACCTTTGACTTTCCTTCATGTTTTTTGCACTTTTGGCCAGTATATGGATGTGAAGTGGGTCTTAAATTGTACCCATTATGGTTTTAAAATAAGTCTGTAAGCAGAGATTATGTAATAATTTGCATCATTTGAAAGAACAACGAACAAGGTGAGGTCGTAAATTTTACTACTGAACTACTGAACAATGGCAACCGACGCTTTCATCTGTTGGACTCATCTTTGTTCGTTTACAGAGGTGAAGCGTTGAAAAACAGTTGCACTGTATCTCAACAGTGGGGAAAATTGTACCGCAAAACCGCTGGTCCATAAGGTGAATTGTCCCCTAGTTCAAGGGTGGGAAAACTGTGGCCCGCAGGCCACATCAGGCCCGCCAAGTGTCTTAATCTGGCCCACCGGGCATCTGTAAATTCCTTTTTTAAAACTGTTAACATCGAAACTGTAGCCGGCAACATGTGTATACAAATAGTCAAATGCAATCTGTAGCTTGGACAAAATAGTGATCTAAACCACTCACTCTGTTTTTGCCGCAAGGCATGCTGGGTAGCCCGTTCTTCACTTTTTTTTATTGTCTCATTTTTTGTAAATTGCAAGGTATGTTGCAAAAAAAAAAATGGAGGTGTTTCGGGCGTGCCCAGCCGGGAGAAGGCCCCCGGGGAAGACCTAGGACCCGCTGGAGGGACTATGTCTCACAGCTGGCCTGGGAACGCCTTGGTGTTCTCCCGGTGGAGCTGGAAGAGGTCGCTGGGGACCGGGAAGGCTGGACTTCCCTACTGAAGCTGCTGCCCCCGCGACCCAGACCCGGATAAGCGGAGGAAAATGGAATGGAATGGAATGTTGCGGAAAATATGTGGTCAGAGAAATGAACAAGGAGAAGTACTCTTGATAGCCAATGTTTTATTGTTCGTAGTTCATATGGATGTTGCAGCCAGACAACCCAGCATGCCTTGCGGAAAACTTAAAAAAAGTTACGTGCCATGTTTAGCGCCTATTGTTGTTTGTCACCCACAAAGTAGCAGTTGATTTATGTGATGTGTTAACTTCCTGTGGATGTGTTAGGTTTTCGTTTCACGGAACCGTGGCCAAAAATGTAGTTTTGTTTGATGCCACCAATATATAAATGGCCCAAAAATTTCATTTTCAGCATACAACAAATTTTCCCGCATAATCTGCTTCGTTGAATGCATGTGCCAGGCTAGAGGCTATCAGGCTGAAGAACATAGATTGTGCCGTCCTTTTTGTTATTGTATAATAGGTTGAAAGAAAGTTGTATTTCATGATATCAAGTGCCACTTCATGTTGATAATGATCAGTTTCCACATGAATAGCATCATATATCGTAAATGTCACCATTTTATAGGATGTAGTGTAAAAATGACAAAAATCATGAATATTGCATTATTTGTCTGATCTTTGTGTGTCACCAAACACTGCAGTAACATTACCTAGTCATCAGTGTAGAATACTACATTTAATCAGTTTTAAAACATTTATACGTGTGAAAACATTCAGCATATCAGTATAATACATTTATGGACAGACTGAGTAAAGAGTCAAACAATGCACTAGGGGTGCAACGATTCGATTCAAGGACGATATTGGTTCATTTAGAACGATACGATCCGATACGATTCAGTAACTTTACATCAATTCAGTAACTTTTTAGCCAAAAATTCATGCAGTATGATGGTGAAATAAATACCTGGATACTGGACAGTGCAGGTGAAGTATCCTAAATTTCATTTGCTTTTTGTGAGACAATCAGGTATACATTTTTTATTGATATAAACAAAAAGGTAAACAACAATTCATGGCAAAAGCATTCACGTTTTATTTGAATATAATTAACAAAGAAAACATTAACAGGTTGAATGATTACTTCTATCTGATATAGCACGAATTTAAATTATTTTTCTTTCTTTTTTTAATGTCTTAATCATGCAAAGTCAAGTCCAGACTTCCCGGTCTCTGGCGAGCTCTTCCAGCTCCACTGGGAGGACACAAAGGCATTCCCAGGCCAGCTGTGAGACATAGTCCCTCCAGCGTGTCCTAGGTCTTCCCCGGGGGCCTTCTCCCGGCTGGGCATGCCCGAAACACCTCACCAGTGAGGCGCCCGGGAGGCATCCGAATGAGATGCCCGAGCCACCTCAACTGGCTCCTCTCGATGTGAAGGAGCAGCGGCTCTACTCTGAGCTCCTCCCGGATGGCCGAGCTCCTCACCCTATCTCTTAGTGTGAGTCCTGCCACCCTACGAAGGAAACTCATTTCCGCCACTTGTATCCGCGATCTCATTCTTTCGGTCATGACCCATAACTCATGACCATAGGTGAGGGTGGGAACGTAGACCGATCTGTAAACTGAGCGCTTTGCCTTCTGGCTCATCTCTTACTTCACCACGACGGTCCGGTACAGTGACTGCATTACTGCGGACGGTGCACCGATCCGTCTGTCGACCTCAGGCTCCAACATTCCCTCACTCGTGAACAAGACCCCGAGATACTTGAATTCCTCCACCTGAGGCAAGACCTCACTCCCAACCCAGAGGGTACAGTCCACTTGTTTCCGACTGAGAACCATGGCCTCGGAGTAGATTGTCAGTGTTTTTGTAAACCTTTTAGATCTGATATGAACTAAAAATGTTACTTTTATTGCATTTTCACAAAGATAATAAAAAGTTTTACAAATCAGAAACTGCTTTTATGAACCTTTGGGGGTCTGTAGAATAATCTAGTCCTGGTTTGAGAGGTCTAGGCCTAGAGGTTTTGAAAGTGGACCAGGTCAAATATGGCCAAAAACATAGAAAACTATACATTTTGACAAAAGGAATACAGGTTTCAAAACTCAGAAACTGTGTTTTTATTCATGTTTGGGTTCTGTATATGAATCCAAGCCAGATTAGAAAAGTCACGATCAAGGGGTTTTCGAAGAGCACTAGGTCTAATATGTGCTAGGTACTATGTTTTTATTCATCTTTGGGTTCTGTATATGAATCCAGTCCAGATTTGAAAAGTCACGATCAAGGGGTTTTCGAAGAGCACTAGGTCTAATATGTGCTAGGTACTAAATGAAAAGCAAATGTCTTACCTAAAATGTCTACAATGTTTAAAAAAGTGTCACGAAAAAACAAACAACAGGACAAACACTTGCTTACTTGCACACTGCTCATTGGGTCTATTCCACCATAAAGTGCCCAATCAGTAGCCAGATTCAGTGTCGTGTTAATGGTTCTTCTCAGAAAATCAACCAATGATTTCTGCAAATATTCCCCAGATGGAGTCAAGGACTTCACGGCGAATGAAAATAAAGGCCTTTCGGTAGGTGCCCGAATCCTCTCCCTTTGTACATACAAAAAGTATGTAAAAAAGTCCATGTGTTAAACAAAATCTCACTTGTTTTCAGGAGAGCAACAATGACATTTTGAATGCAAATCACTTATATGATCCCTTGTTCTCCAATTGTTCTCCAAATACCACCTACGCCATGGTAGAATTTCACCCGGCTCCGCCAGAGCACATCAAGACTGACAAAACTCTGCCTGAGACGATGTATGCTCAGGTCATGAGAGCAAAACCCAGGATGGACAAGGGGCACCGGATCCAAGTCTCACTAGACAACAAAATCCTGAACTTGTAGGCATTGCAGTGATCAAGTTTTTTAGCTTGTTTTTGTTAGAAATTGTAAAAGTCTGCTGTGTGTAGTAGGGCTTAGTGATGCTTTCTTTCAAATTAAAGCGGTGACACTTGATGATGATGATGATGCGTGTAATGGCTTTTGACACAGAACACCAACATGATGTAATTGTACAATTCCTCTCTGCAGCATGTTGTCTCTGCCAAGACTAGGCGGGAGTCCAAAGTCGTAAGAAATGGTCAAAATTCAAGATGAATTACGATGGAAGACTTTCAAGCAAATGTGTCTCTCTTTACGAAGAACTGCGTCTAATGAGGAGACTTAACGATGCTGTTATCAAAATAGATAATGCTGAATTTTATGTCCATAAAATCATCCTTTGCAACTGCAGCCCGTACTTTGGGTGAGTTAACCTAATATGAGTAAAATAATGATTTACGTGTCAGGCTAAAATATGCATTTGGATGAAGGACTTGGCATCATGCAACACGCAATAATGGAACAGCACAACGTGTATTTGAACAAGGCATTCATGGTGTTTGTGTACATAATATTTTTCTGTGTCCCTGATGTCCAGAGCCCTCTTTCTACGTTGGTCAACCCCAGGCCAGATGATCTATGTCATACATGGTCTGACACCTCACTTAATGCAGCTCTTCATTGATTTTGCATACACAGGCTCCGTGTTAGTGACAGAGGACAATGTACAGGACTTGTTAGTGGCAGCTGATAAGTTCAATGTGACAGGCATTGTTCAAACCTGCTGCGCATTTCTAACAGAGCAGCTCTGCCCAGAGAACTGCATCGGTATCTGGCAGTTCACAAGGAACTGTTACACCCCAGAGCTGCAGCTCAAGGCCTACCAATACATCCTTTACCACTTTGAGGAAGTTGCAACCGCTGATGAGTTGTGGCAACTCTGTATGCAGGACTTCTGTGACATTCTTGACAGAGATGACCTGATAGTGAAAAAGGAAAACATTGTTTATGAGGCCGTCCTCCATTGGATTGCACACGCACCTTGGGAGCGAGGCAGAAACCTGGCAATGCTTTTAGCAAAAGTAAGTCAACCACTTGGGTCCCACTTGTGAGGTGAAAATCGGTAATTTAAAACAACTTTCCGCATCAGTCACAATACAATAATCATCAGAAGGAGAATCTGTTTGGACATACATAATCTGTATTCCTGCCACTGTGTAGGTGCGTCTAGCTCTGACGAGTCAGGAGTACATCACCATCAACGTGTTGTCCAATCAGCAGGTGCAGAACAGCCGGGAATGCCTGGACATGGTTGCTTTTGCAGCACGAGTGATGCGACACATGACAACACACTCGGTGTCCGGATATTGCAACCTTGTGGCCCGTCCCCGCCTACCTTCTGCCATCCTGCTGGCAATTGGTGGCTGGAGTGGCCCAAGTGCAACAGACTGCATCGAGGCCTATGACGTGCATGCCAACTGTTGGGACTACCTGTTTGAGAAAATGGATCAACCCCGTGCTTACTGTGGTGCTGCCTTTCTTAATGATTGCATCTACTGTCTGGGTGGCTTTGATGGTGCAGAACATTACAACACTGTCAGCCGCTTTGACCTGAACACACGCACCTGGCAGGAAGTGGCGCCTATGCACTATCGTCGCTGCTATGTGAGCGTAACTGTGCTAAACGGATGCATCTATGCATTAGGTGGTTTTGATGGACATGTACGACTAAAGACTGCAGAATACTACAGACCGGAGACCAACCAGTGGACTTTTATTGCCAGTATGCACGAGCAAAGGAGTGATGCCAGCTGCACAGCCCTCAATGACAAGGTGGTTTGAGCTGAAAATTAAGATTGTTATGAAAGTGCACTTTTATTTTGCCAATCATTCTCCTCTTGATTCCAGATTTATGTGTGTGGTGGTTTTAATGGAAATGAACCCTTGCAAACAGCAGAGTCCTACTGCCCAGAGACCAATGAGTGGACCATGATTGCCCCAATGAGCAGCCGCCGCAGTGGCGTGGGAGTCATTGGTTTTGCCGACCATATTTATGCAGTAAGTATCATCATATCACATAACATAATTTGTGGGCATGAGCAGCAGTAGTTTGCAGTGTTGTTTGACACACAACGTCAGACAAAGCTCAGCAGGACTGAGATGTGATCTTGATCTTGGTATGCAGTCAAGTGTTTATCACCAGACGATACCATATTGCTCGAAAATGAAGCCTTCCTTTTCCTTAGATTGGTAATATGAATCCCAGATTTTAGCACTCCCAAAGCTTCACTCAAACCAGGGACTTATGACTTACAAGAGTTCAGTTCTACACCGCCATTGCATGTGTTTGTGGGTTGTAGGATAGTTCTAAGTACCTCACAAGAACACGCCGTTTAAAACCATACCAGCCAAGGACCGTCACGACAGTTATCTTCTACTGAGAAATCACCTAAATTCAGCCACGAGAGCAAAACTCTTCACCAAACAGGCATTCAAAATACATGATACCATAACTGGATCATCAATTTCTCACGGGTGAGCTCAGACACTGTGAAGTAAACTCTTCGCCATCTTGTCCTTTCGGTTGCCCGTGCAAAGCACACTTGAATCATATTCAAGTACAGATTACCAGCCATTAGGCGACATTGTCACCAGAGACATACATTTTGGGACACTCCACCAGACATTTATAGCTGAAGAAGCCTTTTTCATTAAATGTGAACCATATTCCACAACAAAGACAATGCCCAGTTTCCTTCTGCAATATACAGATGTTGAAGTGTATATATACCCACATTCAGTATGTATACAAGCAAATATGATTCTTATGTCTGCTTTTGCCCCTGAAGGTCGGCGGTTTTGATGGTGAAATACGTCTGACCAGCGCTGAGGCCTACAACCCGCGGTTGAACAACTGGATCATCTTGCCCCAGATGCAATGCCCAAGAAGCAACTTTGGCATCGAAGTTGTTGAAGACTGCCTCATTGTTGCTGGGGGGTACAACGGCGTCTCCACGACCAGTCACGTTGAGTACTATGACCTTACAACTGGTTTGTGGTCTCCAGCTAGTGACATGAGGATTTCTCGTAGTGGTTTGACTTGCTGTGTGATGACTGGACTCTGCAACATGACTAAATGCGCTATTGTTCGGAACAATCTACCGTTGCTCTTCTTGGAAGACGACATGACAGAAATGGATGATGACATCTGAACGCCGGAGAAGTGCTTTGGAATAAACCGAAAAGACAGCTTACAAGAGGGAAACCTGAATACAAAAGCAACAGCAAAATGAAGAAACATGCTGCTACATATATTTTATTGTATTATTTTCTGTTAAAAATGAACAATGTTTATACGGTGATGACACAAATTTCTCGTCCAGGGGTCAACGAAGCATTGAATGTTTTTTTTACCTCTTTCATTAAAACCTGATCTATGAAAAATAATATTGTGAGGTGTATTCCAGAGGGATTCAAGAGTTTTGTGACAAAATGAACACTTGAAAAAAAAAAAAACGTAGTATAAGATGGAATTTAAAGAATTCGATTAGAAAAATCTTCCAATCTTACTCCTGCTTTGAGGTAGCTTGTGTTGGGTTTTGGGGTTGTATAAAGTCTTTCTGACACCGGTCACCGCCAACAGTCAAAGTCAGCAGTTTGTCTGGTGCTCTGCAAATCTTGACCACTCCCTACAGACCAGTTTCCCAATCACAAGACAGTGAAAGTCATTTTCCAAGGAATTCCTCACACAGTTCAGCAGTAGTTGAAACTGCATATTTGCACTTTCCACAGTGGAGGCTCTAAAATGATTCATTTAGACTCCAGGTCCAAGGGCATCGAGTATTTTTGAATAAGAACTGAAGATCCAGCTAACAAGGCGTGGAATTTTTTTTTAAATGACCCACCTCAAATATTTGACTGGGGAAGGGACTAATCCAAAATACTGTCTAAAATATCAAAATTATTGTGGAGCTTCATATTCGGCGACTTGCTTTCATCCACAACACAACAAATATGGAATTGTGGCAGATAATCTATGAATTTACCATATTCAGTGTTTATAGGTAAGAAATCTGATATTCTGGGGATTAGGAGAATAAACACCCAACTCAGTGATGTTTCCTTTATATTTAAAGCAACAACACTTTGATGATGCTGATGATGGCGCCTCTGATGGCAAGATGGCTTTTGATACAGAATGGTGCCATGATGTAATCGCAGCAGACCCCCCACCCCCACCCCCCCCGCAACCTCCTCAACCTATGTGACTTTTGCTGACACTTTCGGCTGCCGGCCGAAAGTGTTAAGAAATGGCAAAAAATTCAAGATGAGTCACGATGGTGAGTTTTCATACAAGTCTGTCTCTATGTACAATGAACTACGCCTAACAAGAGAACTCAGCGATGCAGTCATTGTAGTTGAAAAAGTTGAATTTTACATCCATAAGATCATCCTTTACAACTGCAGTCCATACTTTGGGTGAGTAACTGTCAGGAAAAGCTACCCCTCAAATTTTATGCATAGAAGAAAAATTAAACTCATTTCAGTGTTCCTGTGTCCCTGATGTTCAGAGCCCTCTTTCTGCGTTGGTCCACCCCAGAACAGACGGTCTACGTCATACATGGTCTTACCCCGCGGTTAATGCAGCTCTTTATTGATTTTGCATACACCGGCTCTGTGTCAGTGACAGAGGACAATGTGCAGGACTTGTTGTTAGCAGCTGATATGTTCAATGTGACAGGAATTATTCAAACCTGCTGCACATTTCTAACAGAGCAGCTCTGCCCAGAGAACTGCTTCGGCATTTGGCAGTTCACAAAGAACTGTTACACCCCGGAGCTGCAGCTCAAGGCCTTTGACTATATGCTCTATCGTTTTGAGGAAGTTGCAAACTCTGAAGAGTTGCGACAACTCCCTATCCAAGACTTCTGTGACATTCTTGACAGAGATGACCTGATAGTGAAAAAGGAAAACATTGTTTATGAGGCCGTCCTGCACTGGATTTCACACTCTCCAGAAGAGCGTAGCAGAAACATTGAGGTGCTACTGGAGAAAGTAAGCTGACTTTCTAAAGCTTATTCGACATGTGCTATTTGGGTAGCATTTATAACTAGCAAGGCATGCTGGGAATCCCACATGCACATACCCCAACTGGATGTTACCCAGCATGCCTTGTGGTATATAAATGAGTATAAAATATGATTGTGTATTAGTGCTTAAGTGCTTATTTTCACACCTGCATATTTTGTGTAGTGCAGTTACTTTGTGTGTTCCACATGCATGCATCACTTTTGGTTGCACTGAGAGTGACAGATTGATGGTTTGATAATCTCCTATTGGTTTGTGTTAGTATATGCGAATAGACATTTTTCATGTGCATTTCAATTTACTCAATCCCTGCCGTTCCTTGAATGCAAATAGAAATAATATCTACTATATTGTACATTGTTTCCAACACTTTGTAACTCTTCCTGCTACTGTGAAGGTGCGTCTATCTCTGACTAGTCAGGAGTTCATCACCATCAACGTGTTGACCAATCATCTGGTGCAGAACAGCAGCAAATGCCTGAACATGGTTACATTTGCTACACGCGTGATAAGTCACATGACAACAAACTGTGTGTCCGGATACTGTAACATGGTCGCCCGTCCTCGCCTTCCCTCAACCATCCTCATGGCAATTGGTGGCAGGAATGGACGGAATCCAGCACACCGCATTGAGGCGTATGACGTGCATGCCAATTGTTGGGGGTATCTGGTAGATAGTATGGATCAACCCCGTTCTTACTGTGGTGCTGCCTTTCTCAATGACTCCATCTACTGCCTTGGTGGCTTTGATGGTGCAGAGCATTATAACACTGTCAGCTGCTTTGACCTGAACACCCGCACTTGGCAGGAAGTTGCACCCATGCACTATCGTCGCTGCTACTTGAGCGTAACTGTGCTAAACGGGTGCATCTTCGCAATTGGAGGCCATGATGGACGAGTAAGACTAAAGACCGCAGAATGCTACACACCTGAGACCAACCAGTGGACTCTTATTGCCAGTATGCACGAATTAAGGAGTGATGCCAGCTGCACAGCCCTCAACAACAAGGTGGGTTGAGTTCGGAATGTGTGTTTGTCTTTTGCTAACGTATTTTAAACTGTTTTTGGTTCCAGATTTACATTTGTGGTGGTTTTAATGGAAATGAGTTCTTGCAAACAGCAGAGTATTACAGCCCAGAGACCAACGAGTGGACAATGATAACCCCAATGAGCAGCCGTCGTAGTGGCATTGGAGTCATTGGGTTTGCTGACCATATTTATGCAGTAAGTATCATCACACAGGCTACGTTTACATGCAGTCAAATAACCCTATCATAACCGGAATATTAGCAATAACTCGGTTGTACACGGCCATGTAAACACAATTAACCCTTTTGAAAAACCTGAATATGCTCATTCCTGTCAGTCCTGTCACTATTAGCCCAAAAGTGCAAACAAAGGTGACTGCTACTCCTGTGATGTTGTTAAGGAAATTGTTGTTGTTTATGATACAGAAGACCTGGCGGGCCTAGGCCGAAGAAGCCACACGGTAACTTCCCCCCGCAGACCCACCACATGCGGGGGCAAGCATAAGGGTCTGGTGCAATGCGATTTNCTGGAGAGCACCCCAGCTGGTGACTCCATAGTTCTGCTGGGAGACTTCAACGCCCATGTGGGCAATGACAGTGTGACTTGGAGGGGCGTGGTTGGGAGGAACGGCCTCCCTGACCTGAACCCGTGCGGTGTGTTGTTGCTGGACTTCTGTGCGAATTACAGTTTGTCCATAACAAACACCATGTTCGAACATAAGGATGTCCATAAGTGCACTTGGCACCAGGACACCCTAGGTCACAGGTCTATGATCGACTTTGTGGTCGTATCATCAGATCTGCGTCCGCATGTTCTGGACACGCGGGTGAAGAGAGGGCCTGAGCTGTCAAATGACCACCACCTGGTGATGAGTTGGATTCGATGGCGGGGAAGGTTGCCGGACAGACCTGATAGACCCAAACGCGTAGTGAGAGTGTGCTGGGAACGTCTGGCAGAGTCTCCCGTTCGTCGAGTCTTCACCTCTCATCTCCGGCAGAGCTTCGCCTGCAGCTCGAGGGAGGACCGGGATATTGAGTCCGAATGGGCTGTATGCCATTGCTCCATTGCTGAGGCAGCCAGTCGTAGTTGGGGCCGCAAGGTGGTCGGTGCCAGTCGTGGCGGCAAGCGCCGAACCCGATGGTGGGTTAGGGCTGCTGTCAAGCTGAAGAAGGAGTCCTATCAAGCATGGATGGCTTGTGGGACTCCCAAAGCAGCTGACAGGTACCGGCAGGCCAAGCGGCAAGGGGCTTCGGCTGTGCTCGAGACAAAAACTCGGGTGTGGGAGGAGTTTGGTGACGCTATGGAGCACGACTTTTGGTTGGCCTCGAAGAGGTTCTGGCAAACACCTCAGAAAGGGGAAGCAGCCCCAGTTTACACTGTTTACAGTGCGGACGGGAGGTTGCTGACCTAGACTGTGGATATAGTTGATCGGTGGAAGGAATACTTTGAGGCCCTTCTCAATCCCACTGACATACCTTCTGTAGAGGAAGCAGAGTCTGAGGATACGAACGTGGACGGTTCTATCACCGTGGCTGAGGTAATTGGGGTAGTTAAATCGATCCCCATTGTCAAGGCTTCGGGGGTAGACGAGTTCCGCCCTGAATTCCTCAAGGCTCTGGATGTTGGGGGACTGTGTTGGTTGACACACCTCTACAACATTGCATGGAAGTCGGAAACAGTACCTGGCAGACCGGGGTGGTGGTCCCCATTTTTCAAAAGGGTGACCGGAGGGTGTGTTCCAACTACAGGGGGATCACACTCCTCAGCCTCCCTGGGAAAGTCTACCCCAGGCTGCTGGAGAGAAGGCTACGACCGTTAGTCGAACCTCGGTTACAGGAGCTGCAATGGGGTTTTCGTCCAGGTCGCGGAACACTGGACCAGCTCTACACCCTTGCAAGGGTACTGGAGGGTATGTGGGAGTTTTCCCAATTGGTCTACATGTGCTTTGTAGACTTGGAAAAGGCATTCGACCGTGTCCCTCGTGGTGTCCTGTGGGGGGTGCTCCGGGAGTACGGGATTGGTGGCACTGACGATGTGGTTCTTGTGGCCTCATCAGGCTGTGACCTTCAGCCTTTACTGGAGCGGTGTGCAGGTGAGTGTGAAGCTTCTGCGATGAGACTCAGCACCTCCAAATCCGAGGCCATAGTTCTCAGTCGGAAACGGGTGGACTGTACCCTCTGGATTGGGAGTGAGGTCTTGCCTCAGGGGGAGGAGTTCAAGTATCTCGGGGTCTTGTTCACGAGTGAGGGACGGTTGGAGCGTGAGGTCGACAGACGGATCGGTGCAATGTCCGTAGTAATGCGGTCGCTCTACCGGACCGTCGTGGTAAAGTAAGAGATGGGCCGGAAGGCAAAGCTCTCTGTTTACCGATCGATCTACGTTCCCACGCTCACCTATGGTCACGAGTTATGGATCATGACCAAAAGAACGAGATCGCGGATACAAGTGGCAGAAATGAGTTTCCTCCGTAGGGTGGCTGGACTCACCCTAAGAGATAGGGTGAGGAGCTCGGCCATCTGGGAGGAGCTCAGAGTGATGCGCTGCTCCTTCACATCGAGAGGAGCCAGTTGAGGTGGCTCGGGCATCTAGTCTGGATGCCTCCCGGGCGCCTCCCTGGTGTGGTGTTTTGGGCATGCCCAGTCGGGAGAAGGCCCCGGGGAAGACCTGGGACACGCTGGAGGGACTATGTCTCACAGCTGGCCTGGGAACGTCTTGGTGTCTTCCCGGTGGAGCCCGGAGAGGTCGCCGGAGACCGGTTAGTCTGGACTTCCCTACTGAAACTGCTGCCCCCGCGACCCGGACCCGGATAAGCGGAAGAAAATGGAATGGATACAGAAGACAAAGCGGAAATGGCGCACGTTGTGTCATAAGTTCATGTGCTGAGATGTGGTCCATGTGTCTCTGATTGGGATATACTGATTGATTACAAACACCATGTATACAGGAATAACATGTACATGCATGAACATGTACAGGGGTTATTCCAAATGTTTCAGAAACCGGAATATTGACCTTAACTCGAATACTGACTGCAAGTAAATGTAGTCATGTTATCGCTAAAAAAGCAGTGGATTTAAGATTGGTCAACTAGATACACTCCTGACGAAAATTTCAAGACTTTACACATTGAACTGATGGATCTTATGGAGCCTCATGGAAAGGCAAAAACAAGTTTTAGTCAGCAATTCATTCCATACAACCACAAAAGTGAAATAGGCTGTTCATCATCTGATCAAAGGTTTATACCACAACCTTTACAAGCAAAAATCTTGGCAAACATGTGCATTCAGTGTAATTTTTTGTCAGGTATACACACTGTCATGATCTGATCTGACAAAGGCCATATGTATTTTTCTTTCAACGCGGTCGGAGTGTTGAGCTGCAAAGCAAGGCCTGTCTCGCCATTGCTGCTGAGGTTGGATGCAGTAAGACAGCCAATGTAAACATCTTAAAAACATCCTGAGGGTTATGGCACAAAAGTGCCGAGTGCCGAGTGCAGCTCAATAACCAGATTAGATGGCATCTGCGAGTTAAGACTTTTATGTCCAATATTGGCTTTTTTGCCGCTATTTGATATGCCGATATATTGTGCAACTCTGATTTCTGATTCCTATATCAACTGATATGTGTGACAGCGCGTGTCCTGTCGTGGAATTAACTCGTATCTGTTGTGAAGCTAATGAATACTGCATCAGCAATTCGCAGTCAAGGGTTGGGCAAGCAGATTTGTGAAAGTACATAATTTGTCAATCTATATTATGGCAATTACACGCACACACACGTACATAAATATATACATGTATACCGTAAAAAAAAAAATATATATACTGTATATGTATATGGTATGACGTCCACATCTGTGGCGCATGTACGCATTGTGTTTTTTACGTAGCTCAATCTTGGTGAATAAAGACATAGAAATATGGGCATGCTAATGACCTTATTTAATAAGAGTCCCTAATAAAAAATATACAGTAGTATGGTTAATAAGCAGTTTTGTTCAAACATTTGAAAATGATAATAACTCCCACAGCACATGGCGGCGCTGTCGTAAAAATGTGCGAATGGAGGAAGTGACATATGTCTTGCTCATGCGCAAAATCAACCCTGCTTGCGCTACACATTGCTGATTGTAAACAACATTGTAAAACATCAGAGACAGACTTGTGCCTGGGCACAGCAGAGCAAGGCTTGAGGGACTCACCAAAAGTTATTTCCATGCCACGAGTGGCTGCCTTTCACGCATCTTTTTAGTATTATATTCTTTGCTATGGATATGGACTCATCCACTTCCGGGGCTAAGATCAAAGCTAAGTGGCTAGCAAGGAAGTGGAGATTCAAGCCTTCCGTAGCGGCAAAACCGCCTTTTTGAAATATGCACGAGAGCACCAAACATGGGATGTTGAAAGGTGGAAGTTTTATTCAAGGAGAACATTTTCAATCTTGATGGTCCTCTCGACTTCCAGTGTCACCGGCATGGCATGATGCTTTCCACACGGCACAGTGGAGGGGGCGCCATAATGATCTGGAGTGCTTTTGACTTCATTGGAACAACGGAGCTTCAGGTTGTGCAGGGGTGTCAAAGAGCAGCTGGTTTTGTGGAGATGTTGCGGAGGGGCATCCCTCATGACTGAAGGCCCTTGTCTGTGTGAGATTGACGGGACTTTTTAACAGGACCACACTGCATTCACAAACTTTTCATCAGCTGATGAACAGTCTGCTTGACTTTAACGGTTGTTTGCAATTGATTACTCACATTTTTATGTCTCACTCCCATTTATTCTTTGCATTTTGAAGCTTTGCTAGAGAGTTAGTTAGTTGTCTGAATCGCCTTATATGTTCCATCGCTTTCCTGTCACGGACATTGCTATTAGACAACTTTGGCCTCTTATCCTCATATCCTTATCCTCGTTAGGGGTCATTAGTCAATCACATTCACACTGATGGACAATTTAGAGTCGCCAATTACCCTAACGTGCATGTTTTTGGAATGTGGTGGGAAACTGGAGTACCCGGACAAAAGGCAACGGCTAACGGGACAAAGAGGAGATAAAGTCCCTTCATGTCCAAAAATCCAAATTTTCCCTATAAGATTCAAAAGTACAAAATGAAAATTCCTGCAATTTTTCAGCAGGTCTTAAGATTTTGACCAGGAGTGTATTGGATTACTGACAACAGTATTCTTTGAATCTCAAGTAAAAAGTTAAAAAACATAACGTGGTCACTGCTTTTGTATAAGGACTTGGACTGAGTCATTATTGATGTGTTTGATGGACAAGTCGTCGTTACTGCAGCGCTTGTCCATGAGAGATGTCATTCTGCTACAAAATGAGATCTGCAATTCATTTTTTCCCTACCTAGTACAGTACCAATGCTTTAATTTACCAAAACAGCCATAGGACTATTTGATGCAAGTATTCATCTAAAATCTAGTTTATTTTGCAACATGCAGTTCAGTCCTTGTTTAGTGGAAGAAACTAGATTTTGTTTGTTAAAAGACACTCTGATGGTGTTAAGAATGTGGTTCACATTTAATTAGTTCTGCATTTGCTCCTAAAAGGTTGGAGGTTATGATGGTGACATTCGTTTGGCCAGCGCTGAGGCTTATAACCCCCAGACTAACAACTGGATCATATTACCCTCCATGGAGTGCCCACGAAGCAACTTTGGCATCGAAGTAGTTGAGGATCGCCTCATTGTTGCTGGAGGTTACAATGGTGTCTCCCCAACCAAGCTAGTAGAGTATTACGACCTAACAACTGGTCTGTGGTCTCCAGCCAGTGACATGGGGACCTCCAGAAGTGGTTTGACTTGCTGTGTGATGTCTGGACTCCGTAACATAACCCAATATGCTATGCTTCGAAATGATCTACCATTGCTACTCTTGGAGGACGATGTGCAGGATACGGAGGATTGATCCAAACACACTAAAAACTCTGAAATAAACTGGAAAAATATCTGTATTACCAAGAAGGAAAATGACAAAAATAAGTGCAAAGAATGAAAAACATCCACATAACCTCTGCTTTTCTATATATTTCCTTAACGGCTATCTCTTATAAATGCACTATAACAAATATCCCATCCAGGGATCAATAAAGTGTTGATACTACAGTGCTTTACTACACTCTGATTTAACTGTGACTGAGATTGAAATCCATTTTCTATACCACTTGACCTCACTAGGGTAGCTGGTATGTCTATCCATGCTGTCTTTGGGTGAGAGGCGGGATACATCCTTGACTGGTAATGACAAATGTGCAGGATTACATTTCAAAAATTAAGAATTCAGATCTGTGCAGGGTGCACCCTGCTTTTCCCCAAAGTAGGAAATCAAGCTGGTTGGATGAATAGTCACGGTTTCAGTTATCGGTCCCATGAAAGTTATCCAATTTCTTGTGGAATTGGTAATTTTTTTTGGCTTCATAAGGAAAACTGCATTTTTTTGGAGTTTTGCCCATCAACCACAAATTACATGTAAAAAAAAATTCCCCTTTCTGTGCGTTCTAAAGACAAAATAAGTTACAATGAGTGTGTCACGATTCGTGTCTTGTAGACGTGACAGTTTTGGTTAGTTTCTTTGTGTTGTTATTATTTTCATAGTTTCATGTGTTTTCTGGGCCGTTTCTAGTTTTGTCACCTGGGTAATTACGTGCAGGTTTTCTCCCTGCCAGCCGACCCCCGGAGGGGTCTCGCCGCCCTCCCCTGCGTCTACGTCACGCTCAGGTCTCCGTCCCGGCCGACCCCCGGAGGGGTTCCGCCGGCGACCCACCACCAGTCCTCCCACCGCCCTTCCCGTTTCCTCATGACTCTTGGACTTTTCGGATGTCTGGAATCCGTCCTTGAGGGAGGGGGGTACTGTCACGAGTCGTGTCTTGTAGACGTGACAGTTTTGGTTAGTTTCTTTGTGTTATTATTTTCCTAGTTTCATTTGTTTTTTGGGCCCTTTCTAGTTTCGTCACTTGGGTAATTACGTGCACCTGTTTCTCCTTTTGTTCCGTGCTAGTTATGTTCAGGTGTGCGTGCCAGTGTTGTTGGCTCATTGTCATTGTTTGTGATTGTTGATTTTCCCACGTTACGTTGCGCTTCTTTGTTTCTGCCGCTGCTTCGCAGCCCCGTTATTAAAGATTCCTGCGACCTTACCTGCCCGATGTCCTGCTTTCTTCATCCCCGGGGTCGTTTCACCATGGGGAGCGTACCACAACAGAATAAGATAACAACGAATGTCTTGGAACACACATTTTGAAAATAAAGCCCTAAAAACATTAAAAAAACCCAACAATTTTTCATCCACTAGTCTACTGAGCAGTTTATTTGTATGTTTCATTTTTCAATGTTGTTCTTGTGTGGAAATATTTGCACTAAAAGCTGTTTTGCAGTGACATGGTGCCACCCTTTGGAATATTTACAATATTTGAAGTATGATAGTATGATATTTATCAATATCATACTTTGGAAAATGTATCCATACATGTTAAAAATTGGTTATAATCAATATTTCGCAATAATTCATACTCATATTGGTATCTAAATTCTTTACCTCCCAGTGTTATTTCCCAGATAAAATGAGTTAAGGCCAGGCTGGCCCCCTAATATAAAAATGAGACCGTTATTTTAACGGCTCTTTGAAAAGAACAGCTCATCAAGCTCTGGCTCCCCACAAAGAACCTTAAATCCTATCTTTACTGCAGTTAGCGGCTGTGTTGTTTGTGATGTTTGAAAAGTTGAGGCTGAAATAAATGTATTGCAGACGAAAAGTTGGTCAGCTTTGAGATTCGACACGTTACGAACTAAACCACAGAGCCAGTAGTATCCAGTTATCAGTCTGTATGACGTAAATACTTCACTACCAAGATTCAACAGTATGTAAGGTTGCTGTCACCATTTTTTATCCGAGGACTAGGTTCAGGTTCAATTTTGTTTATTAATAATTATTGGTAAATTAGTGTGCAGTGGCATAGAGGCATATCAGCGACACGCATTACAACACTTAGAGTTAAAAATACACAAAAATAAAAGATTAAAAGGTGCGAGTCCATTGACCTTATTGAAGATAAGTCATGCTTTTAAGAAAGACAATTGCTGCTGGGATAAAAAAGTGCCTGTATCTCTTGATTTTGCATTTTGGAACCACCAGTCTCTATCCCGGTGGCAGATACTGGAACAGGCGGTTCAATAGGTGCAGAGGGTCCTGCGTAATAATAAAGCTCAGTCTCTGCAGCTGCTTAGTGTCAAGTGGTTCCAAGCTCACCTGTGACTGTCCATTACACTTGCCAAAGAATTGGCAAGTCTCCAGTAGACAGCTCCGTGTCTGCATCGTTCTGTGTAAGCCACGTTTCCATGAAGGTAAGAATACAGCAGTCTTTAAAATCATTTTTTAATGAAGCCGAAGATCCTCGACTTTGTTCCTTAATGAGCAAACATTTCCAAAAGGGACAGAAGGCAGAGGGATTTTGTGTTGCTGTCATCTTTTGATGCAAACTCTTTCAGGTTTTTCTGGTATTTTCTGCCGAACAGCTGAAGTATCACTGGGGCGGAGAAAGTTTATTTGCAGCAACTTCAGTTGTGTATATTGCATCCCGGCTTGGCCAGCTTTCAGGCAGGTAGCCAGCAGTAGACACAAGAGTGTCCCCAACCGGACAAAATGAATAAGATCCATGTTTGTCCTCAGCACTAACATCGAGGTGTTTAGGACATGGGCAAACCGATCTGTCTCCATTTGATCCAAAAACAGCTTTAAAAATGTACTTTAAAAATGTGCACTTAAAAACATACAGATGCCAGCTTTCCACAGGGGACAGGTTTACTAGTTCTACTGGGAGCACAAGTCATGTGCTAAAAGACACAGCTATCCCGATCGGAGCGAACATTGTAAGTGACTCCGCTAAGGGGGGGTAAGGGAGAGTCTTATCTGATAACCTGTAGGTACTTTTATTATTGGTATGCTTATGTAGTTTTGTGTTTTATTAGCTGCTGTACAGCTGTTGAACTGTTGAAAATGTGTTATATAAATAATTATGACCTTGACCTTCACAGAATTAGCACTACTTCCTGTATCTGTTAAGGGCAGCATGTATGTGAAACAATAAAAACTACTTTTCCTCGGTCTTCCCTGAGGCCTCCTACCAGTCAAAGTGCCCTGAGCACTTCTCCAGGAAGGTGTCCGGGAGGCATCCTGACCAGAGGCCCAAGCCACCTTATCTGGCGCCTCTCATTGTGGAGTAACAGTGGTTCTACTTGAAGTTTCTTCCGAATGACCATGTTTCTCACCTTATCTCTAACGGAGAGTCTAGCTGCCTTATGGAGAAAACTCATTTTGACCATTGTACCAGAGATCTTGTTCTTTGGTCACTACCCCATGCTCACAATTGAAAAACACATGTAGACTTGTTGGGCAAAATTTCATGCACCCTCAAAGACCCTGCCGAAAGTGTAGAGTTGGTCTACAGTTTCATGACCAGGACGAAAACCACACTGCTCTTCCTGAATTCAAAATTCAACTCATCTCCAGAACCCCTGAATGATACCAGGACGGCTGGGAAGTGTGAGCCCACAATAGTTGGAACACAGCCTTCTTAAAAAGGTGGCCACCACCCCAGTCTGCCAATCAAGAGGCACTGCACCCGATGTCCATGCTATGCTGCAGAGTTATGTCAACCAAGCCACAGACACAGCATCCAGAGACTTAAGGAACTCCGGGCAATCCTTGTCACAGGGGATCTTTTTGAAAACCTCGGCAACCTTAGCCCTAGAGATAGGAGAACACACTGTAGAGTCCCCAGGCACTGTTCCCTCATTGAAAGACATGTCGGTGGGGATGAGGTGGTCTTACAAGTATTCCTCCCACTGGTCCACAGCATCTGCAGTTGAGGTCGGCAGCATACCATCCCCACTCCACTGTTTCACCCTCCTGAGACAGCAGATGGTGATTCAGAATATTGTCAAGGCCATCCGGAAGTTATTCTCCATGGCTTCTACAAACTCGTTTTTGCCTCAGCAACTGCCAGAACCACAGACTGCTTGGTCTGCCGGTACCTGTCAGCTGTGTCAGAGTTCCATGAGCCAACAAGGCCCAATTAAACTCTTTCTTTTTGGCATCCCTTACCACTGGTGTCCACCAACAGGTTCTGGGATTATGTTACAGCCACAGCTCTGATCATTTGCCTAGACAATAATGGCACAGAACATGGCCCATTCAGACTCAATGTCTGCCGCCTCCCTTGGTACATGGTTGAAGCTCTCCAGGATATGGGAATTCAAATTCAGGCCATTCTGCCAGACATTCTCAACACACCCTCATAATGTGTTTGGCCCTGACAAGGTTGAACGGCATCTTCCCCCACCATCGACGCCAACTCACCACCAAGTGGTAATCAGTTGACAGCTCTGCCCCTGTCTTCATCTTTGTGTCCAAAACATATGGCCACAAGTATGATGACTCGACCACAAAGTCAGTCATCCAACTGCAGCCCAGGGTGTCCTGGTGTCAACTGTACATGTGGACACACTTATGCTTGAACCTTGTGTTTGTTACAGACAATCTGTGATGAGCACAGAAGTCCAAAAACAAAGCACCGCTCAGGTTTAAATCAGCCTCTCCAGGTCTCAGTGTTTCTGTCAGCGTGATCTTAGGACTCCAAAAAGGGCTGATATTTTGATCTGCTGTTTGGCGCCTAAGTGCAATCAACAGTTAGGATCTGTCCCACCACCCAAAAGGCACAGGCCAGGGCACAACAAAAATTGCCACCCTTGTTCGTCAGCTTTCACTGCGGTCAATGCCACAGTGGAATAAAGTCCTCTCTCGAGAGGACTGGTTTCAGAGACCTTGCTGTGCGTTGAGCTGAGTCTATATCTAGCTGAAACTTCTCCATCTTGTGCACCAGCTCAGGCTCCCTCCCCAAATGTTATTAGATCACTGTATTTTTTGCAGTCTTTTGCCTTCCAATGTGCAGGCGGTAGTTGATTTCCCCCAGGCAGCATTAGTTCAGTTTAAGTTTTTTAGCATGGTTAATTTATGTAACTGCTTCCTTCCTTGCACAGCTCACCTCCTTTAGCCTCTTTATGCGCCCATGTGACAAAGTCTAACAACCCTCTTGACTGGAATCCTGTGCATGTCCAAGCCTTCAAGCAGGTTAAGTATGCCCGCGTGAATACTGTGCTCTTCACCCACCCCAGTGCTCTAACTTCAGACACATTTAAGGTGTCTGTGGTTACGGTACCCGGACAGTGAGTAAGCGGCTGTGTGGCAGCTATTTGCGTTTTTTAGCCGTAAGCTGCATCATAATGAGCAGAAATAGGGCATTTCTTGAGTTATTGAAGCTGTATCTCACAATTTCCCGCCATTTCTCTTTTCTGCTGTAAGGTCGTCGTTTCACAGCTTATGTGAATCACAAGCTGTTAGCGTTTGCGATGACAAAGGTTACGTGCCCTGGTAGGTAACAATGTATTTCTATAGGCCCCGAATGCTGCACCAGATGAGCTGGTGGTTGGGCAGCTGCTCAGAGTCACTGGTGAGTTTCTGCCCCAAGTTCGACTGTGCAGCCACATCCATTTTTGTCAAAGGGTCCTTTGGGCCTTGACACGATTCACCACTGTTTTCTCCGTCATTTGTGCCAGTAGAGCTCACGTCGACATCCACGATAAGCGATAATCAAACCGCGATATTGTGAGGGATGTATCTTTATCAGGGGTGTAACCATTCACTCATTCATTCGCTCGATGGATGTATCGATTTAAATTCTTGTGATGCAACTACATCGATCTGTGTTCGCCAAACTGCCATACGTCGATTTAACGATCGTTTGAAAGGTAATCGATCGATATAATCGATACTAGAAATAAAGCATTGGATTTAAGCACTGCAGGTTTTATATGGATGTGTTTTTTTTAGATATTTTATTGATAAAGATTTTTTATATGTTACACTTGTAACAGTTTGTTTTGTCCTAAGTCATTTAGTCACGCCTGTTGACTGGGGCGCGCAAATGACGTCATGTGACGCTGAGCGTGCGCGCTCTGTTAGAAAAGTCTGTGTGGACGTCCTAAAATGTGGAATTTTTCATAGGATATGGGGTGTATTTTCATTGGTGTACGTGCTTGTTAGCTAGATGACTTCTACCTCTTCAATTTAGTATGGGATTTGAACTGAGTGGTGGACCACATCCAAAGTCCAAGTTGAAACCTTTCAAACTCATGGACAGGACAAGATAAAAGGTACGTAGAGAGTGTTAAGTTTGTGCATGTTTGTGTTCTGGTTGAATGGGGGTCCTGTCAATTGGGAGCTACTGTTGTTCTGCCATGTTCCATTTTTTCTTTCACTGATAAGAGTGTTGAGCAAACACCTCCTCGTAGCTTTAATAGCGTGTGTGCAAACATTACTGTATGTAGGATATTCATTCACTTTAATATCTATCTGCACATGACATTTCATTCAAACCTGGTTGTGCAAAATAACTTCTTTAATATTTTGGTTAGAGAAGTGGATGAGGTATCAAATTAAAGTTAGTCATGTTTTGTCAGATAGAATTAATCATTCAACCTGTTAATTTATTCTTTGTTAATTTAACCTGAACTGTTGGTTGCACTTTATTCAAATAAAGTGTGAATGAATAATTCTTTTAAAACCTGATTCTCTTACAAAAAGTAAAGGGAATTTAGGAAACCTCACCTGCACCGCCCAGAATCCAGCTATTTATTTCACCATTAGACTGCTTGAACTTTTGGCTGAAAAGTTACTGAATTGTCTCAAATCGTATTGTTCTAAATGAACCGTTATCGTCCCTGAAGCAAATAGGCAACCACCAATCGTGATATAAATCGAATTGTTGTTCAAATGAATCGTTGCATCCCTAAAATGTATTTCTTACATTATTACATAGAAAACTGTGTGAGAGCTACAGTATATTTGTTCAAGCTGGATTGCCAATTATAGATTATAGATGGTGTTTTGTTGTCCATACAGATGAGGCATGCTTTAATAACTAGACGGCATCTTTGAGTAAATTAAGTATCATTTCAGTATCTCATTGCTGGGCCAACTGTTCTAGTTTTTGCTAATCAAAATATGGTTTCTATAAATATAGACTGAACTCAGTGATGTTTTCTTTAAAATTAAAGAACTAGTGCTTTGATGATGCTGATGATGTAGTTGCTGATGACAACGTTTTTTTTGACACAGAATGTTGCCACGATGTTAGAATCCTGCTTCATGTGACTTTCACTGTCACTTCAACAGGAGCCAAAAATAGTGAGAAATGGCAAAAACTCAAAATGAGTTACAATTGTAAAGTTTCATACAAGTCTGGCTCTGTATACAGTGAACTACGCCGAACAAGAGAACTTAGCGATGCAGTCCTTGTAGTGGACAAAGTTGAGTTTCAAATCCACAAAATCATCCTTTGCAACTGCAGCCCATATTTTGGGTGAGTAAATCTATTTGCAAAAAATGTATACTATTTTTTAAAACCTATTTTGGTGTCTCTGTTTAGAGAACTTTTTCTGCGGTGGTCAACCCCAGACCAGAAGGTCTATGTCATACATGGTCCAACACCTCCCCTAATGCAGCTCCTCATTGACTTTGCATACACAGGCTCTGTGTCAGTGACAGAGGACAATGTGAAGGATCTGTTAGTGGCAGCTGACAAGTTCAATGTGACAGGCATTGTTCAAACCTGCTGTACATTTTTAATTGAGCAGCTCTGCCCAGAGAACTGCATCGGCATCTGGCAGTTCACAAGGAACTGTTACACCCCAGAGCTGCAGCTTAAGGCCTACCAATACATCCTTTACCACTTTGAGGAAGTTGCAACCGCTGATGAGTTGCGGCAACTCTGTATGCAGGACTTCTGTGACATTCTTGACAGAGATGACCTGATAGTGAAAAAGGAAAATATAGTTTATGAGGCCATCCTCCACTGGATTGCACACGCTCCAGGAGAGCGTAGCGAAAACATTGCAGTGCTCCTGGCGAAGGTAGGCAAACAACCCGTATAGTTTTACTTTAGAACAGGATGTGTTTCATGAATGACATTCTGTGTGCACAGACTAATAATACAAATCATGATGGCTACAACTCACTTTGATTTGATTGTCTCTTTCTCCCACTCTGTAGGTGCGTTTAGCTCTGATAAGTCAGGAGTTCATCAACATCAATGTGTTGACTAATCAGCTGGTGCAGAACAGCAACAAATGTCTGGACATGGTTGCTTTTGCTACACGAGTGAGGCGACACATGACATCAAAATCAAACTCCCTGTCTGGGTATTGCAATCTTATCGCCCGTCCTCGCCTACCTTCTGCTATCCTCTTGGCGATTGGAGGCTGGAGTGATGCAAATCCAACACACCACATTGAGGCATATGACGTGCAAGCCAACTGTTGGGACTACCTTGTAGAGTGCATGCAACAACCCCGCGCTTACTGTGGTGCTGCCTTTGTCAGTGACGCCATCTACTGTGTGGGTGGCTTTGGCGGTGCTGTACATTACAACACCGTCAGCTGCTTTAACCTGACCACACGCACATGGAAGGAAGTGGCACCCATGCACTTCCATCGCTGCTACGTGAGCGTGACGGTTCTAAATGGATGCATCTATGCATTAGGAGGCTATGATGGACGTGCAAGACTAAGGGCTGCTGAATACTACAGGCCTGAGAGCAACCAGTGGACTCTTATTGCTAACATGCATGAAAAGAGGAGTAATGCCAGTTGCACAACCCTCAACAACAAGGTGGACTGTGCTGAGAAATGTTTGTTTTGTTGACGTGCATTAAGTCACAAGTCATTATCTTTTTGGTTTCAGGTTTACATTTGTGGTGGTTTTAATGGAAATGAGTTCTTGCAAACAGCAGAGTATTACAGCCCAGAGACCAACGAGTGGACAATGATAACCCCGATGAGCAGCCGTCGTAGTGGCATTGGAGTCATTGGGTTTGCTGATCATATTTATGCAGTAAGTAGCACACATCTCTAGGTTTGCTGATTCCACCTCACTTTCAACTTTCTGCTTCTCTTGTGAAGGTTGGCGGTTATGACGGGGATGTGCGTCTGGCCAGTGCTGAGGCTTACAACCCCCAAACCAACAACTGGATCGTATTACCCCCCATGCAGTGCCCTAGAAGCAACTTTGGCATTGAAGTAGTTGAGGATCGTCTCTTTGTTGCTGGGGGTTACAATGGTGTCTCCACAATCAACCACGTTGAGTACTACGACCTATCGACTGGTCTATGGTCTCCTGCCAGTGACATGGGGATCTCCCGTAATGCTTTGACTTGCTGTGTGATCACTGGATTTCGCAACGTGAGCCAGTATGCTACACTTCGGAACAATTTACCAGTGCTGTTGTTGGAAGACGATTTGACAAAGGAGGATGCCATTGGCTGATGCCAACTTCAATGGAAACTTTGAAAATCTGACAAATTGGATTCATTCATGTCTATGAAGGCAAATGAAAAACAAAAAGAAGCCAATTTTAGATTTATGCTACCTGTGTATTGGGTGTGTATGTATCTTGGTGATGCACTTTGTTGCTGGGGTTACCCTCAAACCTGTGGGCATCGGTAGCAATCAGCCAGGACAGGGTAGATAAGGCAGACACAGATGATCAGTGGCAGGTTTTAGAGGCCAGGAAGCCACACAGTTTTTCAACCGTGCTTGTGTTTGACCATTTAGATGGTCGTTAAATTATTTATTGTCTTTTTGTACATGAGCTTGTTTTAAGTCGCTAGGCACCCAGCCTTTTGTAGATGTTTTTGTAAGATTTGCAAATAATGTTAAATAAAGTGTCAAACCACACATCCATGGCTGACTTTGTTTTGCACATTATCACGAGTTAGAAATTACTTGAAAAACCCTCAAGGGCTATTGCCGCTACACACCCCTCATGTTGAACATGCCATGGCTGATCATGGTCATGACTTCATGCAGCATTAAGGTAATGTCTCAATGTTTTGTGTCATTACTGCCATCTAGTGACCAGAATACTACATATCACTTGTATTTCAACGTGTGTTGACAAGGGCTGGCAAATGATTTTGCATTCGAAGACATTATGTAACTTATGGTAGGGGAAATGGTTTAATTTTATTTGAACATGCATGCAAGTTACATTGGAATACATCACATGATACAATTCACAGTTCCACATGTGATATTCCATGTCCCAAGAACCAGATTTGACTGCTGAAGACCATGTCGCCCAGGCGCTTGCCCTCACCCGCCACTCATATTGCAATGTACCGGACCCTTATGCTTGCCTGTGCAGGTGGTACTTTTGTAGTTATCTGTTTTTATCAGACCATCTTTTTGGTTTAATAATTTCCTTTGAGATTTTTCTTATTATCTCTTGTATGTTCTCTCCAGAACAAAAAGCAGTAGCATCGTCTGCAAACAGTTCTAGCTTGAGTTATTTTATTACTTTACAGATGTTGTTAATGTATAGTTTACACGGTAGTCCCAGATTTGGCCGCCAAAGACCAGGTTGCCTGAGCACCCGCCCTCGACCGCCGCTCAGATCGCATAGCAACAATTCCTTATGCTTGGCCCTGCAGGTGGTGGGTCTGCGGGGGGGAAATTCCGTGTGGCTTCTTCAGGTTGAGCCCCACGGATGAAGGCCCGACCACCAGGCCTGGCTCCAGGGTTAGGCCCCGCTATCCCACGTCTGGGCAAGGTGCGGTCACTCATCGAGGTCTTCTCTCAGGTGGTGGAGTTCAAGTATCTTGGGGTCTTGTTCACGAGTGAGGGACGGTTGGAGCGTGAGGTTGACAGACGGATCGGTACAGCGTCTGCAGTACCGGACCGTCGTGGTGAAGAGAGAGCTGAGCCAGAAGGCAAAGCTTTCTGTTTACCGTTTGATCAATGTTCCCACCCTCACCTATGCTCATGAGTTATGGGTCATGACCAAAAAAACAAGATCGCGGATACAAGCGAAAGAAATGAGTTTCCTCCGTAGGGTGGCTAGACTCACCCCCACGACCTGGACCCAGATCAGCGGAGGAAAATGGAATGGTTTTGGTCCCAGTATTGACCCCTGTGGTACGCCACATGATATACTTGTATATGAACTTGCAGATTTTTATTCTTTAGGCGTCACATATTTCTTCCTGTTTTTTAAGTAGCTTCATCTTAAATTGAACTCACATGTTTTCAGTTTATTTTCTGCCATTTTTGAGCATACGTAAATGCAGCAAATTGTACTTCCGTATTAAGTGCTACAAAGTGAGTGATAAGAATATCCACTTGTTTTTTTCCTTTGTCTTTCTGTTTGTTTACACCACACATACACACATGATGAAGACATTCTTGTGATGTTTGGATTGTCCCTGAATGCATTTTGCGGTAGCGACAATGAAGAAGTCCCATTCTGAGGCTGAACAAACGTTTGTGAGTTGGGGGACACGTCGCAAAATTGAAATTGCACTGGTGTTGATGTGTTCAGGTGAGAAGTAAGTTGCATATGAGCGTCAGACTCTGCGACTCTGTGGGGAGCTACACTGTGTCGCCGTCTGTCATCATAACGGAGAGGCGTGGTTATTTTCCCTCGCTCACGCCCTCTCTCTGGACTAACTCCAACTTCTCTTCTAAAATTTTCCCAGAAGATGAGAAGCTGTTCTAGCTGCAAAGGAGACCATGACTGTTTTTTTATACACATATACTTAATTTTTTTTAAATACACATATTTAAATTATTTAAAAATCCATTCAAATATATATATGCAATGTATATGTGTAACACACATAAATATATGTAAAATATAAAAATACAATAAATGCACTGCTTAAAACAATATACAATTTGGAATTTCAAAATGTTCTGGTTAGAAATTTACATTATCGGCTTGCACGACATAACCCAGTGATGAGTTTCTCTTCATTAAGGTAGCGGTGCTTTGATGATGCTGATGATGTAGCCACTGATGGGGACAACGGCTTTTGACACAGAATGTTAAAATGATGTAATGCCAGAACCCCCGAGTGCTTCATGTGACCTCTGCTGGGACTCTGCGGATGCTGAAAGTGTTAAGAAATGGCAACAAATTCAAGATGAGTTATGATGGTAACATTTCATACAAGTCTGGCTCTGTGTACCATGGACTGCGGCTAGTAAGAGGACTTAGCGATGCAGTCATCAAAGTTCACAATGAAGAATTTCACATTCATAAGATCATCCTTTGCAACTGCAGCCCATATTTTGGGTGAGTAGATACTGCCAAGGAAAGATTTTTGAGTCATTTACAGAAAAAAATAAAATTTCCCGCTAAATGTTATCAACTGAAATCTTTTGTGTCTCTGTGTTCAGAGCCCTCTTTCTACGTTGGTCTACCCCAGACCAGAGGGACTATGTCATACAAGGTCTTACACCTCACTTAATGCAGCTCTTCATTGATTTTGCATACACTGACTGCGTGTCGGTGACAGAGGACAATGTAAAGGATTTGCTGATAGCAGCTGATAAGTTCAATATGACGGCCATTGTTCAAACCTGTTGCACATTTCTAACAGAGCAGCTCTGCCCAGAGAACTGCATCGGCATCTGGCAGTTCACAAAGAACTGTTACACCCCGAAGCTGCAGCTCAAGGCCTACCAATACATCCTTTACCACTTTGAGGAAGTTGCAACCGCTGATGAGTTGCGGCAACTCTCTATGCAGGACTTCTGTGACATCCTTGACAGAGATGACCTGATAGTGAAAAAGGAAAACACTGTTTTTGAGGCCGTCCTCCACTGGATTGCACACGCACCGAGGGAACGTGGCAGAAACCTGGCAGTGCTCCTAGGACGAGTAAGTCAACAAAGTCACTTTGGTCTTTGGGGGTCAGAGAGTTTGCAGTTGTATGGTCATTCAGGTACATGATCAGTAATACAATGCCTTGGCAAAAAAAAGTCGCTACCCCAAAAAAAGCTCATCCACTCTAATATTTTATTGGAGCGCCTTTAGCGTTGATTACGGCTCACATTCGCCGTGGCGTTGTTTTGATAAGCTTCTGCAGTGGCACAAGATTTATTTCCATCCAGTGTGGTCTTTCACCAAGATCTCGCATTGATGATGGTAGAGTCTGACCGCTGTGCAAAGCTTTCTCCAGCATATCCCAAAGATTCTCAGTGGGGTTAAGGTCTGGACTCCATGTGTGAAAATGATGTCTCATGCTCCCTGAACACACTCTTTCGCAATTTGAGCCGATGAATCCTGATATTGTCATCTTGGAATATGCCCGTGCCATCAGGGAAGAAAAATCCATTGATGGAATAACCTGCTCATTCAGTATATTGAGGTAGTCAGCTGAGCTCTTTCTTTGAGCACAGAGTGTTGCTGAACCTAGACCTGACCAACTGCAGCAACCTCGCACCTATTTGCTTATTTCAATGCAGGTGGCGACTATTTTTTTGCTCAGGCAGTGTATGACTACAAGACCTTCAGTTAATAAAGCTATGTTTCCACCAAGCAGTCCGGTTTAAGATTTGCGTTAGTTACTCTTGCATTTCCACCCTGGGGTGGGTAGCAATGCAGCGTTCAAGCAAGTATAAAAATAGATTCTGAGATTAGATAGTTCTGAGGTTGTGATTTGTCGTCAGTTCCTCTTCGGCACTTGTTTTCTTTTTTTACATTATCAACAAGAAAGTGACAACTGTCTGTCAACCATGATCAATGTACAGTACAACTGTGTTTAGTGCCAATACACTTGCTTTTTACACTTGGGTGTTTTTTTAGCTGCTGAAATGTGATGAGTACTGTACCAATCTGAACCAAACCGTACTGGCTGGTGGAAACCTGCATCTAGCTAACATTTTGCAAAGATATCTACCACAACGAACGGGATAGCAGTTTGTAAAAGTGGTCTAAGATAGAATACTTTTTCGTGCTAAACATGGAGCAGTGGTGAAGAATGAAGCTTGAGACCCAAAGGTGCCAGGTTAGATTTAATCAACCAGCCTAGACATTAAGAACATCACTGTTTCTTATACTATTTCTGGCTTGAAAGCATCATTTTGCATTTATATAAAAAAAAAAAAGGGGTCACTTAATATCTTAAATATCAGTCTTGCCACTGTGTAGGTGCGTCTAGCGCTGACAAGTGAGGAGTACATCACCATCAATGTGTTGTCCAATCACCTGGTGCAGAACAGCAGCAAATGCCTGGACATGGTTGCTTTTGCTACTCGAGTGATTCGTCACATGACATCAAACTCTGTCTCTGGATATTTCAACCTCGTTGCTCGTCCTCGCCTACCTTCTGCCATCATGCTGGCAATTGGAGGCTGGAGTGGCGCAAATCCAACACACTGCATTGAGGCCTATGACGTGCATGCCAACAGTTGGATCAGTTTCACAGAAGATATGGAACAACCCCGCGCTTATTGCGGTGCTGCCTTTCTCAATGATTCCGTCTATTGTCTGGGTGGCTTTGATGGCACAGAACATTACAACACTGTCAGCCGCTTTGACCTGAACACACACACCTGGCAGGAAGTGGCGCCCATGCACTATCGCCGCTGCTACGTGAGTGTAACTGTGCTAAACGGATGCATCTATGCATTAGGAGGCTATGATGGACGAGTAAGACTAAAGACTGCAGAATGCTACACACCTGAGACCAACCAGTGGACTCTTATTGCCAGTATGCACGAACTGAGGAGCGACGCCAGCTGCACAGCCCTCAAAGACAAGGTGGGTGGACCTAAAGGTGGGTGGACCTAAAGAGTGCCTGTTTTGGAGTCTTTGAATTCACCAGCCGCGACCCTTTTGGTTCCAGATTTACATTTGTGGTGGTTTTAATGGAAATGAACCCTTGCAAACAGCAGAGTATTACAGCCCAGAGACCAACGAGTGGACAATGATAACCCCAATGAGCAGCCGTCGTAGTGGCATTGGAGTCATTGGGTTTGCTGATCATATTTATGCAGTAAGTATTTCTTGTACGTATGTGCAGCAGTGGTCTTTAAATGCTTTATCTAAATATACTGGCTCAAAGTATATATTATGAAAAATATACTATAAAGTTATTTTTCCACGATTTGGCCTATCATCCACACCAGCCCGCAGACATGTGGCACTAAAAACAAAGGTTTTCAAAACCTCCGGCCAAAGTGTAGATTGGAGAACACTGTCACCTTATAACTAACTTTTTATTAGTGTGAGCACATTGTCTGTACTAGAACTATGTTCTGTTCCATTTATTTAAATTCTACTTATTATTATTTATTATGATTCATCAGGATTGCTGTATAATTTATTTGCCATGATAAGGACATTGACTACTATTTAACACACTGTCAAATTACCTTACTTATGCAAAACATGTACTAACTGCAGGAAGTCTACAAATGTATTAAAATAGGGGAAAATCCGATGGGGGTAGGATTAAATAAGCTTTGCTTCTTCCTACTCCTTTCGGACATGTGGAACTGTTAATTGTATTAGGTGATGTGTTCCAATGTAATGTTTCTTTGCATGTTCAAATTAAACTAAACCATTCCCACCTCCGGTTATATGTTTGGGTATGGACGCAAATAACGGAGTTTTACGTTTCCAAACGTCACTGCCTGCCTGTTATGTCACACAAGCGCCCTGTCAGAAAAAACATGGATGCCCTCGAAACTGTCGATATTTTCTTGCGTCTTGATGACTTTGTATCTAAAACAACATTTTGAAGTAATTCCACCTTCTTGTTAGTCTACACAAACAAGCCTGGCGCCATGTTTTGTTTTGCGGAAGTGATGGGAGGACAGAGGATGATCCTGATTGGTTTAAATTTTAGTAACTCTCACCGCCTTCAGGTTTGGCATGCTTATGACTGTGGTTCCCAATGCATTTATGCGGCTACATGAGCATGCTTTTGTTTATAAATCCGAGGTCATGTGGACACTATTTGTTCCTTAAACGGTAGAGAGAGAAATATGCGGTTTTAAAAACACCCTGCTATGTGTGGACAAAGCCTCAATCTTTAACACTTATTTTACTTTTGCCCCTGAAGGTTGGAGGTTATGATGGTCAAACACGTCTGACTACCGCTGAGGCTTACAACCCCCATACTAACAACTGGTTCGTATTGGCCCCCATGGATTGTCCCCGGAGCAACTTTGGCATTGAAGTAGTTGAGGATCGTCTCTTTGTTGCCGGAGGGTTTGATGGTATCTCCACAACCAAGCTCGTTGAGTACTACGACCTAACAACTGGTATTTGGTCTCCAGCCAGTGACATGGGGATCTCTCGTAGTGCCTTGACTTGCTGTGTGATGACTGGGTTTTACAACATGGCCCAATATGCTCTGCTTCGGAATGATCTGCCATTGCTCTTTTTGGAAGACGATATTATGGATACAGAGGATGACATCTATAAATCTTGGCGTGATTCTTGGTGCTGACAAACAATAATGAATCTGAACCACCCTTTCAACCAAACTGTAAACTTGGGCTTTTAAAGAGAAATGCATGTTTAACAAGTGGTGGTTTCATCCTGATTCACACCTGTTTCTTCACAAAATTGATCACTGATCACTGATTGAATGACACATTGCAATTATTTTAACACACCCCTTTCAACTAATTACTCAATTGCACAGCCGTAAGAGCGTGCATATCATGAATGCTGGGTCTTGTTTGTTTTCTGAGAATCTACTGCACCTACTGGTAACTTGTTTGCCGTGTAGCAATAAAAATGTACTGATAACTACTTAATCTGGTTAGTCACAATGGACTGCTTCAATTTTAAACACTACTAACCAAGTCCTTTAGGTTGGACGCTGACTTTGTGCTAGTTGTATGTGAAATAATGACAGCCACGGCTTAAGAAGCACCTGAATCATCTCACTCTGCAACAGTCAAAACACATTTTCTATCCACTTCCGCCCTTCAAAATAGGAGCAGCGTACATCCTGTCTAACAGTGGTAATAAAATAAGGGTGTCATAAAAAAAGCTTCTATGTCAGGATATCACAGCTGCAAAACTGAGCTATTCTGCTGTAGGAGGGCGCACCTCAGTGCTGCAGTGTAGTTTGTGTTGTGTGGGGGAATTCTGCCCACATTGAGGACTACCAGGTACAGTATGACAGTACTGGAAAGCATTTTATGTAGGGGTGTAACAATTTATCCACCACTTTAATGTATCGATTTATATTCCTATGATTCAACTACATCAATCTGTTTTAACCAAAATGCCATTCCAGACGATATGTATTGATCAAACAATGTTTAAAAGGCGGAATTGATCATAGGAAATAAGGCACTGGGGCCGCACGGTGGCTGAGTGGTTAGCACATTGGCCACACAGGCAGGAGATCTGGAAGACCCGGGTTCAAATCTCCGTTGGGGATCTCTGTGTGGAGTTTGCATGTTCTCCCCGTGCGTGTGTGGGTTTTCTCCGGGTACTCCGGTTTCCTCCCACATTCCAAAAACATGCATGTTAGGTTAATTGGTGACTCTAAATTGTCCATTGGTATGAATGTGAGTGTGAATGGTTGTTTGTCTATATGTGCCCTGCGATTGACTGGCGACCAGTCCAGGGTGTACCCCGCCTCTCGCCCAAAGTCTGCTGGGATAGGCTCCAGCATCCCCGTGACCCTAATGAGGATAAATGGTATAGAAAATGAATGAATGAATGAATGAAATAAGGCACTGGATTTAAGCACAGCAGGCTTTATAAGGTTGTCTGCTTTTTAAGCAATTTTAATGATAGAGATGTTAAACATTACCATTGTAACAGTTTGATTTGGCGTAAACTGATTAGTCATGCATGTTGACGGGGGCCGCACAGATGTCGCCATGTGGACGTCCTTAAAAATGCATTTTTTAAAATAGGACATATGGGGTGTATTCATTTGTATACATGTTTCTTATGTATATTACTTCTTCCTCTTCAATTCAGTTTCAAATCTGTTTCAAAAGTGTTGGACCACATTGAAAGTTAAGTCCAACTTTAAGCTTTTCAAACTTATGGTTAGGAACTTCAGGACAGGATAAAAGGTATTGTAGCTGCTCTAAAGTTATGCTGCTGTCCATGTTTGTGTTCTGGTTGTCTAACTGTTACCGGTTGCCGTAAACGGACCAGGAATGGGGGCGTTGAATGCTAATTCCTTCATTGTTAGTTCAACCTGAAGATTTAGTTGCACTTTATTCAAATAAAATGTGAATGCATTTGCCATAAATTGTCTTTTTGTATCCATACCTAATTTATACCCGATTCCCTTACAAAAAGCACCGGGAATCTAAGAAACTTCACCTGCACCAGTGTCCAGGTAATTATTTCACAGTCAGACTGGTTGCATTTTTGGGTGAAAAGTTACTGAATCAATTTAGAGTTACAGAATAGTTTCACTCTAGATCTTATCGCGCTAAATGATCCAATATTGTCCTTAAATCAAATCGGCACCGACAAACTTATGCGAAAGAATAATTTCCTAACTGCTTATTTGGTGATTAGAAATATGTGGTAGCGCCATCTAGCGGCTTCAATTGTAAGTGACCTTTACAGTGTATTTCTTCTTCTTTTCTTTTGGGCTTATTCCTTCAGGGGTCGCCACAGCGAATCAATTGCCTCCATCTAACTCTGTCTTCTGTATCCTCTTCTCTTGCGCCAACTACCTTCATGTCCTCTTTCACTACATCCATAAACCTCCTCTTTGGTCTTCCTCTAGGCCTCCTGCCTGGCAGTTCAAAACTCAGCATCCTTCTACCAATATATTCACTATCTCTCCTCTTGACATGTCCGAACCATCTCAGTCTGGCCTCTCTGACTTTATCTCCAAAACCTCTAACATGTGCTGTCCCTCTGATGTACTCATTCCTGATCCTGTCCATCCTGGTCACACCCAAAAAGAACCTCAGCATCTTCATCCCTGCTACCTCCAGCTCTGCTTCCTGTCTTTTCTTCAGCGGCACTGTCTCTAAACCAAACAACATCGCTGGTCTCTCCACAGTTTTGTACACCTTTCCTTTCATTTTAGCTGAAACTCTTCTATCACACATCACACCCGACACTTTTCTCCACCCATTCCAGCCTGTCTGCACACACTTTGGAATGAATCTGAAAGGACTATGCATGGCAAGGGCGTCCATTTCCTTGAGTCCAACATGAACCTGACCATGACCGCATATCAAACCTATCCTCCTGCTAAGCTCCTTGGTTCTCCAATGCTGTTTTTCCTTCCATCCCCTGCGTTCGTGCTGTCTTGGACCCCGCGAGGATGTGCTGAAGGCTCCAGTTTTAATTCTCTTCTACCGTACCAGATGTACAGATTTAGGGGACTAGAATGGAGTGTAATACATGACTCTGATCCTGAAGCTCAGCCTTGCTTGGGGCATCCTCACCATGTCGGCCCACATGACACCATCTTCCATCTCCCTTGTTGTTGCTGGCTAGTGGCCTAGATTTTGTAATCCTCCGCCTGGAGCTTGACAACTTCAGAAATCGCCAGGTCTTTCCTTGTTGCCTGGACCACGTCTTGGGTGCCGTTCCTCATTCAAGGCCGGTCTTGCCTTGCTGTTGTAGCCCAACGACTTCCACGTGTTTCAAGCAGGTTTGACGTCCTGTGTCGATCCCATTTGTGTCCAGTATGGACTTGGGCCTTGATGTTTTGAATAGATGGATTGGGTTAGTCTCTAATCTCGAAAACGAATTTCACCTTCTACAGTCTATAGCCAAAGCTTATGGATTCAGTGGAAGCCTCAGAACAGTTCTTCCAAGTTGATGAGCTGGTGGGGAACAGACCATTTGCATTTGCAAGGACTAGCCCAGGGGTCCGCAACCTGCGGCTCTGGAGCTGCATGCGGCTCTTCAGCCTCCTTGCACAGTGATTGTTTTTAACACGGAAGTGCATTTTCGAATCTTCCAAGTTTAGTAAAACTATAAGACAACTATAAGAGCAAAAAACATTGCTGTGATGAAATAACATTTATACCAAGTAATTCTAAATCATTATGTGCTACATACACTTCCTTACAGTTGAAAGTGTCCTTGGCATGAATCATAACACTGCCTCTCTTAGAGCCTTGCCTATCTTTTCGAAACATTCTATATCCTGGTACAGAGAGGGTTACTGAGGGTGAAAATTCATGAAGTCAGGTTTCAGAGAGACAAAAGAAATCAATATTAGAGTCAGTAAGAAGATGGACTCGATCACTTTTTGATTTGAAACTGCATATGTTTAAGTCCACATAAACCACATGAAATTCATAAAAGAGTTTAGGTCCAATTTAGAATGAATCACTGGTTGAAACACTTTACTTTTTTTTTTCTATGGAAGAATTTATGTTTCCGGTTGCATTTGCAAACAGTTATTGCAAATGGATTTACATTGTTGTCTATGGTGGCGTTGTTGTTGAGTGACTGGATCAGCCCTCCGGCTCCCATGTCCAGCCAGAGTTTGTGAGTTTGTACTCTTGTGAAAAGAAAATGATGACTTTGCTTGGCTGGGTAGAAGATCCGTTCTTTGTTTTTATCCCTCTTTCGTGGAAATGTGCAACTCAGGAAATAATATAGGATTACAAAAGCAAATAACTAGCAGGTTGATGATACCGGCTGTGTTCTTTTAGTACTTTAAAATATTTTCTTGGCAAACACACAGGTACTCCCAAACCGTGTGACTGCACCACGGCGGCCATCTTGATCAGATCTCAACAAAATATCATGTGTTTGTTTAGATGAATAATTCCATTCAGGCAATAGTCCAATGAGGTTCATATGGTCTATTATTCTTAACATTCTTAATAAATTCTTAACCGCTCTTTTTTTGCAGAGTTGGCTAGTTACACATACTTTGGTAATAAATTAAGACAAAAACTTGCATATTAGACTGAATACCAATTCTACCTCTTAGCCCTTCCCCTTTGTCTTACTCATTCTGCTAACCCTTAAAACATAACTGAGTCGCCAAAGAAAGTTCCTAGTTCGGGAATTGTTCACTTACAATGGCAATAAAGTTTTTCTGATTCTGATTCTGATAAGGCCGCTAGGAAGCCACTATGAAACGTGACACCACTTGATTCTCATTACACCCTTCACCACTTGCTGGCTGTGACATAGGCAGATGAGATAATCAAACTGTTGATAATAAATGTTTCATACCATATTGTAAGGTGTGTACTTTTCTACATTATTAAGGTCTTATATAGTGCAATATATAAAAACAAAAACAAAAACTATCAAATATACTTATGAAATAGAAATTACAATATAACAAACGCCATCATGAAATGTATAAACTTTGACAAGCATTATTTGAAGGTTTAAAAACCTTCCTGTTTTGGCCTCAGCATTTTTCTGTTTTTGATGTTCCCTCGGATTATTTTGTAAGAAAGACCAGAATGGCATTTTACTTTTCCACACTGGCATAGCAGCGTTTGGTGCTGGAGTACTGTATGGTGTAGCACAGGGCTGACTTCACTTGGCTCAGCATCTAATGCAGAAATGACACATATGCATGATTGATGGGCTACAACTTATTGTAACCGCTATAATAGTTGTAGTACTATAGTAATAGTGTGCTGAAAACAAATATAGGTAATGGTTAAAAAATAGATGAGATAACGTTGACTTCCAAACGTTAAATAAAGTTCCATAGTGTGACGTTCACATTTGGCCATGTTGTTTTGAGGGCTGTATACCCCTTAGCACTTACCGCTTATCCCTCAGTTTAAGGAGAATTGGAAAGAACACTTGATTCTCTTGAACACGCAAAACCAAGTGGTAAGAATTGGCATTCAGCCTTAGTCTGAGAAATGTGGATTAATTTGCTGCCACATTGGCACGCTTTTTTTTTTACTTTTAATGTCCATCTGCGGCAGATATAAAAATATTTTTTACTCTAAGTTTTTCCACACGTGAGGCAGCAAATGGTATCTTTTAAATACGTAAACAACCTTATTCCTTTCCTTGAGTGTTCCAACAAAAGCCCTCTGCGCAACAAGCAGGTATAACATTAAAAACTGTCACGGTTTCGTCGAGGCATTGTGTTGTCGACTTCGAGGATGCGGAGAGCAGGATGCCAAACAGGTCAGGTAGAGGTTCTTCTTTAATAAAGAATGCTGCTAAGCAGAGGCAGCAAGGAGTAGAACAAACAAGGAAACACTAAGACGCCTACAAACAGTAGTGAACGTAACAATGATCCGACAACTAAGAGTGCACACACCTGAACTTGAAGCAGGGAATTAAGGGAAGTGTCTAAGTCCAAATTCACAAAAAGAAGGGAAGAGCACCGGGAGGAAGGGTGGTGGGTCGGCGGCGGGACCCCACTGGGGGTCGGCCAGGACGGAGACCCAAGCGTGGCCTGCGGGACCCCTCCGGGGGTCGCCGGGACGGAGATCCACGTGACTCACACTGTCGACGTCCCCCGGGTTTCTCCGTCGCCGACGGGCCGGTGTGTGCCATTGGAATCAGCCCCCACACCATATCCTCCAGTTCCTCCGGCGTAAACCTGCTGGTTTCCTCCTCCATGGCTTTAACAATCTGGATGGTCCAAAAGTGGCTCTCCGCGAGGTCGTGTTCATATGGTCGGATCATTCTGTCACAATATCGTCGACGCATGGTGTTGTCAACCACGGGGATGCGAAGAGCAGGACGCCAAACAGGTCAGGTAGAGGTTCTTCTTTAATAAAAAATGCTCCTAAGCAGCGGCAGCAAGGAGTAGAGCAAACAAGGAAAACCAAAATGCCTACAAACAGTAGTGCACGTAACAATGTTCCAACATTGCGAACCAGAACCATCCGGGAACCAGACAAAACAGGAAGTGCTACTTAAATAAGAGCACTGACTGGAACTAAGGTACAAAAGAGCTTCTTGGTGGGAAATTTTGGTTTAAAACGTCACATGCTCTTGAGGGAGGATGTATACAGTATGAATCTTGGCACATTTAATAAATTGTTTTATTGACAGTAAGGTGAAACTGGAACTCCACTAACAAAAAAGGAGTGTTACACATTTCATATGACCAGTCAAACGTATGCTTAACACCACAGGTGCTGTCATGTCATGTACTGTATATTAACAGGACCAGTGCAATGTTTGAACGAGGAGACACATGACCGAGCAGATGAAAAAAGGCAATGGGCTGCTCGAGGATGCGGAAGCAGAAGAGAAGGAGGAAAAATGCACGGTGGAATGGGAGAAGAGGCCTAGGAGCACAAAGACATCATGCTTCCCCAGATGAAATTCGGGCCACAACTATAGACCATGTTATAGTTGTGGGGCAACTATTGACAACTATAGACCATCAACCACCGCCTCACAATGGCAGAAACAGGTCTCCTCCATCATCCAAACCTTTTGCAGGGAAAACCGATATAAACTCAGTCAATGACATTATTATAGGACAGGATATTGCGCATGAGGCAAGAAATGTATTTTACTCATTTACCTATCCACCTTGTCCTTTTTTTTCTGTGCATTCGTGTGTGTGTGTGTGTGTGTGTGTGTTACAGGCCTGCAGTAATATTTTACCTCAATAAGACAAAAAATGTTGGGGAAAACCCATCCATCCATCCATGCATTTTCTTTCGCTTATCCGAGGTCGGGTCGCGGGGGCAGCAACCTAAGCAGGGAAGCCTAGACTTCCCATTTCTCGGCCACTTCGTCCAGGTCTTCCCAGCGGATGCCGAGGCGTTCCCAGGCCAGCTGAGAGACATAGTCTCTCCAACATGTCCTGGGTCTTCCCTGAGCCCTCCTAACGGTTGGACGTGCCCTGAACACCTCCCCAGGAAGGCGTTCGGGAGGCATCCATCCATCATCTGGCTCCTCTCAATGCGGAGGAGCAGCGGTTCTACTCCCGAATCTCTCCCGGATGACAGTGCTTCTCACCCTATCTCTAAGGGAGAGCCCAGTCACCGTACGGAGAAAACTCATTTCGTTCTTCATTCAACAGCCACACTGGGCAACAAACACAAAAACAACCCTTTTGTGACCACCCCCAGGGAATACACACAACCGAGACATAAATAGGGAGATTCCATGCCTAATTATATGCAACACTTGTATCAATACAGTCCTAAGGCCGTATGATTTTCTCGTTAACAGAGTTACCGGGGTCTCCGTCCCGTCCAACCTCTGGAGGGGTCTCACCGGCTTCTCTCAGATCTTTGTCCCGGCCGACCCCCAGAGGGATCTCGCCAGCTACGCTTGGGTCTCCGTCCCGGCCGTTCCCCGGAGGGGTGCCGCCGGCGACCCACCACCTGTCCTCCCGCCGCCCTTCCCTTTTTTGTGACTTGGGACGTCTGGGATCCATCCTTGAGGGGGGGGGGGTACTGTCATGCTCTGGGTGTTGACGTGACAGTATGTTTTAGTTTCGATTATTAGGCCTATGTTGTTATTTTTCTTATTTCGTATGTTTTTTCATGCCCTTCCTTATTTTGCACTTCTGGTAATTACGCGCACCTGTTTCTTGTTTGTTCCTTACTATTTAAGTTCCGGTGCACGCGCCGTTCGTTGTTGGAACATTGTCAGCTGTCAGTTTTTGACTGTCGTGTGGTTGCACTTGTTGCACTCGGAGTCGTTAGCACCATGCCAAGAAGGAATCGTGACATATTTGGAGTTGGATATTTCTGCTCCCTGGCCCAGTACTTCCATCTCGTCCAACGTGCAGCCCCGTGTGATTTTGCGTCGCCAAGCAGGTGAGCAGTACACCCGCTGTCAAACAAGGGCGAGAGCTGCTTGAGGTATGTGTGTGAGCAACAAGTGTAGAGTGATGATGTGGATCTTTTAGAGAGCTTTTAGAAACATTTGTTTTAATGAGAAACTACCTCTTTTTTACCTGATTTCTGAATCTAAATACTGTAATTTCCAGTGATAGCCGCACCCCCTAAATTTAGAAAACAAAATATTTGTACATATACAAGCTGGGCAATAAGCCGCACTCGTCCACGTCATAAAATAGGACAGTGTATTGCACATGAGTCAGTGAGGAAGATGTAGCCCTTTATCTGGATGGACCCAATCATGAGCTACAAGAGAACTCACAATGAGCTTGTTAACCCATCAGAACGTGCAGATGGTCTTTACTCAACATAACAGTCTGACTCACGATGTCATTAAAGAACTCCAAAATAACCACAAAGCAACTTTATATGAACACGCACAACAGGCAGGTAACAATTATACAGGACAAGTACCATTACCAGGTACACTCAATAGTCCAGAAGCTGCCTTCCTTTAACCATGCATCTTTTTTATTTGGAGCTCTTGTGTCCACTATAAATGCTTTGCTTTTTAATGTCTCAACTCTCAACTGAATTTCCGTTTGTGACAACCAAATTGTTTTATGTACAGTACTTAGAGTCAGGTTATTTAAATACTTTATTGGTCCCAAAAGAAATTCTTGAATGAACTGACTTCATATGGGCATGCCATCCATCCATGCATTCTTCTACTTATCCGTGTCCAGGTTGCAGGGGTAGTCTCAGTAGTAGGGAAGCCCAGACTTCTTGGTTTTTGCCACCTCTTCCAGCTCAACCAGAGAGACGAGGCATTTGCAGGCCAGCTGTGAGACATAATCACTGTCCTGGGTCTGCCTCTTCCTGGCTGGGCATGCCCGGTACACCTCACCAAGGAGGCTTAGGGGAAGCATCCGGACTAGATGCCCGAGCCACCCTCAACTGGCTTTTCACATTGTGGAGGAGCAGCAGCTCCACTCTGTTCTTTGTTCTTGTTATGAACTGTTTTCATGAATGATGTTACTACAGCACGTGCTGTACTGTTTTATAGGTATTGCTGTTTTTCATATATAATATTATATAATAATATTTTTTGTTATTGTATGTGTATTTTGTATTTGTATGTTGTACTTTGTGTGACAGACCACAGGAAGATTAGTTTCTACTGTGGTATCAACTAACATTTTAAACAATGAAACAATTACTCCTGAGTATGTATGTACCCTACTCGTTCACGCCTGAAAACATCCATCCATCCATCCATTTTCCACCGCTTATCCGGGTCCGGGTCGCAGGGGCAGCAGCTTCAGTAGGGAAGTCCAGACTTCCCGGTCCCCAGCGACCTCTTCCAGCTCCATCGGGAGGACACCAAGGCGTTCCCAGGCCAGCTGTGAGACATAGTCCCTCCAGCGTGTCCTAGGTCTTCCCGGGGGCCTTCTCCCGACTGGGCATGCCCGAAACACCTCACCAGGGAGGCGCCCGGGAGGCATCCGGACTAGATGCCCGAGCCACCTCAACTGGCTCCTCTCGATGTGAAGGAGCAGCGGCTCTACTCTGAGCTCCTCCCGGATGGCCGAGCTCCTCACCCTATCTCTTAGGGTGAGTCCAGCCACCCTACGAAGGAAACTCATTTCCGCCGCTTGTATCCGCGATCTCATTCTTTCGGTCATGACCCATAACTCATGACCATAGGTGAGGGTGGGAACGTAGATCGATCGGTAAACAGAGAGCTTTGCCTTCCGGCTCAGCTCTCTCTTCACCACGACGGTCCGGTACAGCGACCGCATTACTGCAGATGCTGCACCGATCCGTCTGTCGATCTCACGCTCCAACCTTCCCTCACTCGTGAACAAGAACCCGAGATACTTGAACTCCTCCACCTGAGGCAAGACCTCACTCCCAACCCGGAGGGTACAGTCCACCCGTTTCCGACTGAGAACCATGGCCTCGGATTTGGAGGTGCTGAGTCTCATCCCAGAAGCTTCACACTCAGCTGCAAACCGCTCCAGTAAACGCTGAAGGTCACAGCCTGATGAGGCCATAAGGACCACATCGTCTGCAAATAGCAGAGACGAGATCCTAAGGTCACCAAGCTGGACTCCCTCAACACCTTGACTGCGCCTAGAAATTCTGTCCATGAAGATTATGAATAGAATCGGTGACAAAGGGCAGCCTTGGCGGAGGCCAACGTTCACCGGAAACAAGCTCGACTTACTGCTGGCAATGCGAACCAGGCTCCTGCTTCGATTGTACAAGGACCGAATGGCACGTAGAAGCGGGCCATCAATCCCGTACTCCCGGAGCACCCCCCACAGGACACTACGAGGGACACGATCGAATGCCTTTTCCAGGTCTACAAAGCACATGTAGACCGGTTGGGCAAACTCCCACATACCCTCGAGTACCCTTGCAAGGGTGTAGAGCTGGTCCAGTGTTCCGCGACTGGGACGAAAACCACATTGCAGCTCCAGTAACCGAGGTTTGACTAATGGTCGTGCCCTTCTCTCCAGCACCCTGGAGAGAACACATGCCTGAAAACATACTTGTATTCGCGGGGTCGCGGGGATGCTGGAGCCTATGCCAGCTGACTTTGTGCAAGAGGTGGGGTACACCCTGGATTGGTCGCCAGTCAATCGCAGGGCACACATAGACAAACAAAGACATACAAACATTCACACGCACATTCATACGTGTGGACAATTTAGAGTCACCAATCAACCTAACATGCATGTTTTTGGAATGTGGGAGGAAACCGGAGTACCCGGAGAAAACCCACGCACCCACGGGGGAGAACATGCAAACTTCACACAGAGATTTCCAACAGAGATTCAAACTCTGAACCTCCTGACTGTGAGGCCAACGTGTTACCCAGTCAGCCACCGTGCGGCCAACATACTTTTATCTTAACTTTTAATATTGGACATAAATGGTTAATATTTGTGTTTGTAATTCCAAAAATGTGTATTTGCATGGTCACATTTCACATGAGCACTTATAAATAGATAAGTAATTAAGCTACAATATATTTTATTCCAGTCTGATGTTGGCACCCTTCCGTTTGAATGGCTTCAATTTCTGCATCACTTTTTTGTCCACTCACGATGGCTGGTTTAAGTCTGCATATTAATTTAATACCAAATCGAAGGGGAATGTTTATTACAATAAAGCAGTATGCAAAGTAAAAAAAAAAAAACATACAACCAACAATAATGCACACTCACAGTGTCAAGTACTGACCGCTGTGCCGTGCGGGGAGGTACAGAGTCTCAGCAATGGAAAAATGTTTACCAATGCCAAAGGTCTTGCATGCTCGCAAATTATGAGGAAATGGGTTTGTGGATGCAAAAAAAAATTACTGGTAAATAATGGCCAGTTTTCAATTAAGTTAAATATAAAACAATTAGGGGTTTGGACTGGAAACACCCAGTGATGTTTTCTTTCATATCAAAGCGCTGACGCCTTGATGATGCAGATGATGTATCTGCTGATGACGAGGATGGCTTTTGACACAGGATGCCTCCATGATGCACAATGCTCTGCGGCACAATTGCTGCGGCTCTGCAATATCTCGCTCCTGCTCAGGCCGGCCAGAAGCCAAACGTGTGAAGAAATGGCAACAAACTGGCAAAAATGAGTCAAGATGGAAAATCTTCATACACGTCTGGCTCAATGTACAACGAACTGCATATCACAAAAGGACTTAGCGATGCAGTTGTCACAGTTGGCGATGCGGAATTTCATATCCATAAGATCATTCTGTGCAACTGCAGCCCGTACTTTGGGTGAGTTGACCTAATATCAAGGAAACACTATGGACTTTTAGAATGTTTGAATTGTTTTTCTGCTACTTCCCCACCCCCAAAATGTTGAAATGAATCATATCTTCTGTGTCTCTATCCTGATGTTCAGAGCCCTCTTTCTACGTTGGTCAACTCCAGACCAGAGGGTCTATGTCATACATGGTCTGACAGCTCACTTAATGCAGCTCATTGTTGATTTTGCATACACGGGCTCTCTGTTGGTGACAGTGGACAATGTAAAGGATTTGTTGATAGCAGCCGATGAGTTCAATATGATAGGCATTGTTGAAACCTGCTGCACATTTCTAACAGAGCAGCTCTGCCCAGAGAACTGCATCGGCATCTGGCAGTTCACAAGGAACTGTTACGCCCCAGAGCTGCAGCTTAAGGCCTACCAATACATCCTTTACCACTTTGAGGAGGTTGCAACCGCTGATGAACTGCGGCAACTCTCTATGCAGGACTTCTGTGACATTCTTGACAGAGATGACCTGATAGTGAAAAAGGAAAACACTGTTTATGAGGCCATCCTCCACTGGATTGCACACGCACCTTGGGAGCGAAGCAGAAACCTGGCAATGCTGTTGGCGCGAGTAAGTTAGAAACCACTTTGGTCTTACTTAGGAGGTTGTAGTTACTGAGAAGCCAGAAGGTTGACACTTTTTTTTCTTCATATAAACACACCAGTTTTACCTCTGCTACATCAAATTATAAATCAACAGTTTATAAATCAGTTCATAAATCAACAAATTAATGAGTATTCTTGCCTCTATGTAGGTGCGTCTAGCGCTGACAAGTGAGGAGTTCATCACCATCAATGTGTTGTCCAATTATCTGGTGCAGAACAGCAGCAAATGCCTGGACATGGTTGCTTTTGCTACTCGAGTGATTCGTCACATGACAGCTCACTCCGTGTCTGGATATTGCAACATTGTCGCTCGTCCTCGCCTACCCTCCGCCATCCTGCTGGCTATTGGAGGCTGGAGCGGTGCAAATCCAACACACTGCATTGAGGCCTATGACATGCATGCCAACTGCTGGGTCAGTCTTTTGGATGATATGGATCAACCCCGTGCTTACTGTGGCGCCGCCTTTCTCAATGACTCCATCTACTGTCTGGGTGGCTTTGATGGCACGGAACATTACAACACTGTCAGCCGCTTTGACCTGAACACACACACCTGGCAGGAAGTGGCGCCCATGCACTATCGCCGCTGCTACGTGAGTGTAACTGTGCTAAACGGATGCATCTACGCAATTGGAGGCCATGATGGACGTGTAAGATTAAAGACCGCGGAGTACTACACACCTGAGACCAACCAGTGGACTCTTATTGCCAGTATGCACGAACTGAGGAGTGATGCCAGCTGCACATCCCTCAAAGACAAGGTGGGTGGAGTTCAGAAAAAGTCCACATAACCCCTGAAATATGTCAGGGTTTTATGCAACTAAATTCCAGAAGTCTAATACTTTGCTAAAGCATCTTTTGAGTTTGTCAGCAGGACATTTTAGCGTGGAAGTATTTTCTCAGTCCTTGTCCTGTACTCAAAATCTGTTTTTGCTAAATTCAGTCAGGCCCTGCTTGAAATGATTTACATTAGGCCTCTTGACATCCTCATTGACCGTTTTTAGAGATGAGTATTTACCCTGGTCTGGTTTCCTTATATCAATTTGGAATTTTACGAGGATGTTTTGTAATTTCATGTTTGTTACTTTCCTTCAAGTAAAAAAATCATCTGTTTCACCTCAGGTTTACATTTGTGGAGGTTTTAATGGAAATGAGTCCCTGCAAACGGCAGAATGTTACAGCCCAGAGACCAACCAGTGGATAGCAATAGCTCAGATGAGTTGCCGCCGCAGTGGAATTGGTATCATTGGATATGCCGGCCATGTATATGCGGTAAATGTCACTTTGACAGTCACATTATGTGGTATTGCTCAGTATATTTGATGAATAATGCTTGCAATATACTCTGGATATGATGGATGACCATAAGCCTAACTTTGACTCCCACTTTTACACTAATCCTGGTCCTACCCCTAATCCAAAACCCAAAACCCGATCATAATCATACCTGAACTATAACCCTAACTCTAAGGCTATTCCTAAACCTAAAACCAACCAACCTGATCCTAATCAAACTTCAACCCTAATCCTAAACATAATCCTAACCCAATCCCTAATACTAATTCTATCCTGATAGTAAATCTAACCCCAGCGAGAATCCTAACTGTAACTGGTCTTAGGGATAAAGTTGCAGTTAAGAGTTCTTTCTTTTGTAAATATTCTGATTTTGCTCCCGAAGGTTGGAGGTTTTGATGGAGAAGATCGTCTGGCAAGTGCTGAAGCTTATGACCCTGAGACCGACACGTGGATCGTACTGCCATCTATGCAATGTCCCAGAAGCAACTTTGGCATTGAAGTGGTTGAGGATTGTCTCTTTGTGGCTGGAGGGTACAATGGCATTTCCACAACTAACCTTGTAGAGTACTATGATCTGAAAGCTGGTGCGTGGTTTCCAGCTTGTGACATGGGGATCTCCCGCAGTGCTTTAAGCTGCTGTGTGATGTCTGGATTACCCAACATTTCCCAGTATACAATGCTTCGTAATGACCTGCCGCTGCTCTTCTTGGAAGACGACACAGTAGAAATGGAAGATGATATTTAAATCATGGAGTGATTTTTGTGTGCTACCCAACTACAAAAAGACATCTGAAATATAAATTTGCATATTCCTAGTTTTCTCTTTGTATATAAGAAATTAATTTGATGCTATAGTGAAACTTATGAGTACCAGGAGATACAATAGGATACAACTTGGAAAAAAACAATAAATACATTTGAAAAACTGCTTAGACTATTTTTGTTTTGCACACTGCATGGTATGATTTTTCTGTGCTGCTTTTGGTGAGAGGGTTTCTTACGTGAGTGCTTAAAATTATTTGGACAAACATGATGTCAAAGTTAATTTGAATACAGGAATAAAAAGACATGGGAAACAAGTGTCACATGTCCATTCATTTTGCTTGTATTCCCATTACAAGAAGACTAATCTGAGTTACTTGAACATATGAATCCTAAGGAAACATTTAAAGAGAAGCAGTGTCACTAGTTACTGGAGCAAAAACCTAGACTGAGTATATAATTATCTACAGACATCTTTCTGTGTTGAAGATACAGAGGTAGGCAACTAAGAGATTGCTGTTAGAGTAGAGCCGCTGCTCCTTCACATCGAGAGGAGCCAGTTGAGGTGGCTCGGGCATCTAGTCCGGATGCCTCCCGGGAGCCTCCCTGGTGAGGTGTTTCGGGCATGCCCAGTCGGGAGAAGGCCCCCGGGAAGACCTAGGACACGCTGGAGGGACTATGTCTCACAGCTGGCCTGGGAACGCCTTGGTGTCCTCCCGATGGAGCTGGAAGAGGTCGCTGGGGACCGGGAAGTCTGGACTTCCCTACTGAAGCTGCTGCCCCGGCGACCCGGACCTGGATAAGCGGTGGAAAATGGATGGATGGATGGATGGATGTCTGACTTCAAAACCTCCCCAGCAGAAAGTCCTATTTTTTGAAAGACAGGATGTCTCAGCCTTCCAGGGAAAGCCTGTCCCAACATGATGTGGAGCAAAAGGCTTCACCGACTGTAGGTGTTCTGGAAGAACGATGTGGATTCTATCCTGTATGAAATAGTAGACTTCTTCACCCTGACAGATCTGGTGGCGCTCAGCTCAATGAACGAGGCTATTTGTTTAGGGTTAGGGTTCATGTATTTGGAAGAGGAAAAGGGAACGAGTTAGGCCAAGGGACAGACCCTGAGAAGTGACGTTTTCTTCCATTTGCGTATCCTGCTGGTTTGTGTGCTCCCCCTAAAATGTGCAATATTTGTTTGGGTTTTGGAATGGAAAGCCTGAACAAGGTGATGATTTTTTTAGATTTAAAGTAGCATTGCTTTGATGATGCCAATGATGTAGCTGCTGATGACGAAGATGACTTCTGACATAGAACACTCCCATGATGTAATTGTAGACTCCTGCTCAATGTTACTCCCGCTGAGAACCGTCAGAAAACCAAAGGTATTGCGAGATGGCAAACAAATCAAGATGAGTTACAATGACAAATCTTCATACATGTCTGTCTACGATGAACTACATCTTACTAGAAAACTTAGTGATGCAGTCATCAGGGTTGACAATGTTGAATTTTATATCCATAAGATCATCCTTTGCAAGTGCAGTCAGTATTTCAGGTCAGTTGGAAAAAATGATTAGAAATTTCTCAATGACTTTTTACAAGCATGTTTTTGCTGGAGACAATGTTCATCTTCTGTCTCTCTTTGTCCCTGATGTTCAGAGCTCTCTTTCTGCGTTGGTCGACCCCAGACCAGATGGTCTATGTCATCCAAGGTCTTACCCCTCACTTAATGCAGCTCTTTGTGGAGTTTGCATATGCCGGCTCCGTCTCAGTGACGGAGGACAATGTGAAGGACTTGTTGCTAGCAGCTGACAGGTTCAATGTGACAGGCATTGTTGAAACCTGCTGCACATACCTAACACGGCAGATCTGCCCGGAGAACTGCATCGGTATCTGGCAGTTCACAAAGAACTGTTACACCCCGGAGCTGCAGCTTAAGGCCTACCAATACATCCTTTACCATTTTGAGGAAGTTGCAACCTCTCATGAACTGCGGCAACTCTCTATGCAGGACTTCTGTGACATCCTTGACAGAGATGACCTGATAGTGAAAAAGGAAAACACTGTTTTTGAGGCCATTCTACACTGGATTGCACACGCACCAGGGGAGCGTAGCGGAAACTTTGCAGTGCTCCTGGCCAAAGTAAGTCACCATCAGCTTGGTAATCTCGGGTTAGTGTCAGCATTTGGGTCAGTCAAATTTGGTAAAAGAGCGGCAGGCTCACATTAGCCACGTTACTCATCTCTAAGGGACAACCCAGATTCAAAAAAGATGTAAAACCTACAGCTGAGCACAATGCAAAATAAGTAGATTGCTAACACAACCTTGACAAAATGTCTTGTCTTGCTACCGTGTAGGTGCGTCTCGCACTGACAAGCGTGGAGTTCATCGCCATCAATGTGTTGACTAACCATCTGGTGCAGAACAGCAGAAAGTGCCTGGACATGGTTGCTTTTGCTACTCGAGTGATGTGTCACATGGCAACAAATTCTGTGTGCGGATACCGCAACCCTGTGGCGCGTCCTCGACTACCTTCTGCCATCCTACTGGCAATTGGGGGCTTTAGTGGGCCAAATCCAACACATCGCATTGAGGCCTATGACGTGCATGCCAACTGTTGGGACTACCTTGTAGACAGTATGGAGCAGCCGCATGCTTACTTTGGTACCGCCTTTCTCAACGACTCCATCTACTGTGTCGGTGGCTTTGATGGCAGGAAGCATTACAACACTGTCAACCGCTTTGACGTCAGATCACGCACCTGGCATGAAGTGGCGCCCATGCACTATCGCCGCTGCTCTGTGAGCGTGACTGTGCTAAACGGATGCATCTACGCAATAGGGGGTGTTGATGGACGTGTGAGGCTAAAGACTGCAGAATACTACACGCCTGAGACCAACCAGTGGAGTCTTACTTCCAATATGCACGAACAGAGAAGTGATGCCAGCTGCACATCCCTCGACAACAAGGTGGGTGAGTCTCAGGTAGATGTTTTTTTTCTTTGATTAGTTAATCGTCAACATGTACAGTACACTCTGTGGTGTACAGTGGCTCTCAACCGGTTTGGCTGTGGGACCCACCATCACCCTTCAGTGACAAGTGACAACCCATTTGGGAAAATTGATGGAGATAAACGTCTCAAATATCTCAAGTATTTACTGAAATTTAAAAAGACTGTTTGCAACGGTTACATGGCTGCCTAGAGTGTGCTAACGTTTGAGCGTGCAAGCATTGTATCTCGCTCTATTTCTACTCGGAGCATGTAAGCTGCACACATGCACAAGAGCCTTTGCCAAGTGCTGGTGGTGTCATTTTGAGCCAGTTTCAAACAGTCCCCTTAATAAAAAGACCAAAAAAATATGAAAGTGCTATTTGAAATTGAAGTAATCTGCAATAAACCATGCAATAAACATGGTGGGCCACAAGTTTCACGATCAGCTCATATGTTTTTTATCCACACATGGACCTTATTGAGAAATCACAGACATGTAAGTAAGTATGAGAAATGTAAAAAATCCAGTCCAGAGTCCAGTTACGTTAATTCAACATCAGGTTGGTAAGATTGGTCTGACAAAAGTTGGACCATTTTTTCTGTAGACCACTCCTCTGCCTGGGCCAATAGATTGAACCCACTAAACCAGTGGGTTGCGACCCACCAGTTGAGAATTACTCATTTAGAGCGTGTGGTGATTTTTTTTTTGCATATTTTCCGACTCCCCAGTTGGACGAAGTTGAATGCATATTGAATGTAAGCATATCTGATGTCTATTTGTGTAATGCAGGTGTGTCCTAAGGAGAGCAACACCATATCAAGGTGTGCACAATTATTATATAGTAATTTCTTTTTCTCGCACAAAATGGAATTAAAAAAATCACTGAAAATTCAAACACTGGACCAAATATTTAAAAGTGATGTAGACCCAAACTAAATTGATAAGATTTTGGCAGGTCTCAGAACAATGACAATACTCAACAGGGTGACAAGAAACCTAGGAAAATGAAGTGTCAAAGATTAGAGAAGACTCAAAGGTGAACCTGGACTTTCCAGAAGGATGCTGTGTTCAGTGCTCAGAGACTTGGTCAAGGTTAAGGCTGAAAGACAACTGCCTGTCAACAAGACACAGTTGAACCATCAAGAATTATCCGCAGACAGATCTTTCAAACCTTGTGTAGCTTGATAATAATTGATAATAAGATTAACTCTTGATGAGTCAGATAAATAGGGCCCCTTTTGAGGGTGGTGGACTACCTACGGGCTGCTATTATTGAAGATGAGCTAGTTAGATTTTTTGGCTTCAAGATGGACCCACGAATCCCAAATCTCACTATCTTCAAATAGTACTAGAGAAAAGCATATGCATCTTTCAAGACCAAGTCTGATGCAGGACAAGGCTCCAAGGCATGTGTGGAAGTACCCCACTGTCATGATCTTTAAGGCCCGATGAATGATAAAAAGGAATCCTCAAATATGCAACAGAGTGTATCTCTCGGATGTCACCTTTTAATGGTTTCTTTTGGTTCCAGGTTTACGTTTGTGGTGGCTTTAATGGAAATGAGCCATTACGAACAGCAGAGTATTACAGCCCAGAGACCAACGAGTGGACCATGATTGTCCCTATGAACAGTTGTCGCAGTGGCATTGGAGTCATTGCGTACGCCAACCGCGTTTATGCAGTGCGTGCAAAGCTATTATTGTATAGTAGATTTGACCATTGCTGGTTTTTGAGCTGGTCCTTAATAATTCTGCTTGTCTTTTGAAGGTTGGAGGCTTTGACGGCGACATACATCTGTGCAGCGCTGAGGCCTATAGTCCGCAAACGGACACATGGATTGTATTACCTTCTATGCAATGTCCCAGAAGTAACTTTGGCATTGAAGTCGTTGAGGATCGCGTCTTTGTTGCTGGGGGTTACACTGGCGTCTCGGCAACCAAACTTGTCGAATACTACGATGCTTCAGCGGGTATGTGGTTTCCAGCCTGTGACATGGGGATCTCTCGTGGCGCTTTGAGCTGCTGTGTGATGTCTGGACTACCCAATATAGCCCATTATGTGACGCTGCGCAGTGACCTACCTTTGCTTCACTTGGAAGAAGTTACACTGGAAATGGACGATGAGTTCTTGAACCTGGACTAATGCCTTGATCCGCCTGCCAGCTGCAATGAAAAAACTGACACCTCAGAAAGAAGGAAAATAAATGAAGACAAAAAATAAAAGGTAAATATTTGTAATCCTGCTTCTTTTTTCAAAGCACTGCACTGGATAAAACAAAGCTAAACATCCAGATACAATTAAAAAGCTCAATTCTCAGTAGAGAAGGTTGATGGTGTTGAAATAGAGCAAGAAGATTTCTTACCTGCACACTGCATGGAGTCAACCATGGCATGTTCGACATGATAAAGTGAAAAACATTCCCCCATTCCGTGTGGAAGTGGTTAGTTTTTAGTTTGGAAGTTTTTCTTACTTTGTCCTTCTTCCCCACTCGGTTTGAAACATTTCCTTAAATAGAGAATAAGTAAATTATATAGGCTAAGTAGTTAGCTCGGTAGCTTGCTAGGCTCCCGTAGCCTGAGCAACGTGGGGTAGACAAAGAAAAAAAGGAGTGTAATAGTGATTATAGAGCTGTTATTTCAGGTCTACAGGGGTCTACTAATGTTAAAAAAAAAACATTTAGAAATTCATTAACAGATGCTTTCACTATGAAAATATTCTGTTGATTCCATTCCATTCCATTTTCTTCCGCTTATCCGGGTCCGAGTCGCGAGGGCAGCAGTTTCAGTAGGGATGTCCAGACTTCCCGGTCTCCGGCGACCTCTTCCAGCTCCACCGAGAGGAGACCAAGGCGTTCCCAGGCCAGCTGTGAGACATAGTCCCTCCAGCGTGTCCTAGGTCTTCCCGGGGGCCTTCTCCCGACCGGGCATGCGCGAAACACCTCACCAGGGAGGTGCCCGGGAGGCATCCGGACTAGATGCCCAAGCCACCTCAACTGGCTCCTCTCGATGTGAAGGAGCAGCGGCTCTACTCTGAGCTCCTCCCGGATGGCCGAGCTCCTCACCCTATCTCTTAGGGTGAGTCCAGCCACCCTAGGAAGGAAACTCATTTCCGCCGCTTGTATCCGCGATCTCATTCTTTCGGTCATGACCCATAACTCATGACCATAGGTGAAGTTGGGAACGTAGATCGATCGGTAAATAGAGAGCTTTGCCTTCTGGCTCAGCTCTCTCTTCACCACGACGGTCCGGTACAGCTACCGCATTACTGCTGGCACTGCACCAATCCGTCTGTCGACCTCACGCTCCAACGTCCCTCACTCGTGAACAAGACCCCAAGATACTTGAACTCCTCCACCTGAGGCAAGCCCTCACTCCCAAACCGGAGGGTACAGTCCACCCGTTACCGACTGAGAATCATGGGCTTGGATTTGGAGGTACTGAGTCTCATCCCAGAAGCCTTACACTCAGCTGCAAACCGCTCCAGTAAACGCTGAAGGTCACAGCCTGATGAGGCCATAAGGACCACATCATCATCAAATAGCAGAGACGAGATCCTAAGATCACCAAGCTGGACTCCCTCAACGCCTTGACTGCGCCTAGAAATTCTGTCCATGAAAATTATGAACAGAATCGGTGACAAAGGGCAGCCTTGGCGGAGGCCAACGTTCACCGGAAACAAGCTCGACTTACTGCTGGCAATGCGAACCAGGCTCCTGCTTCGATTGTACAAGGACCGAATGGCACGTAGTAGCGGGACACCAATTCCATACTCCCAGAGCACCCCCCACAGGACACCACGAGGGACACGGTCAAATGCCTTTTCGAAGTCTACAAACCACATGAAGACAGGTTGGGCAAACTCCCTCATACCCTCCAATACCCTTGCAAGGGTGTAGAGCTGGTCCAGTGCTCCGCGACCGGGACGAAAACCACATTGCAGCTCCTGTAACCGAGGTTCGACTAACGGTCGTACCCTTCTCTCCAGCAGCCAGGAGTAGACTTTCCCAGGGAGGCTGATGTGTGTGATCCCCGCAAAGTTGGAACACACCCTCTGGTCATCCTTTTTAGTCTGCCAGGTACTGTTCCCGACTTCCATGCAATGTTGTAGAGGCGTGTCAACCAACAAAGTCCCCCAACATCCAGAGCCTTGAGGAATTCAGGGCGGAACTCGTCTACCCCCAGGACGCCTTGCCATTGGGAAGTGTTTTAACTACCCCAATTACCCCAGCCATGGTGATAGAACTGTCCAGGTACGTGTCCTCAGACTCTGCTTCCTCTACGGAAGGCATGTCATTGGGATTGAGAAGGGCCTCAAAGTATTCCTTCCACCGACCAACTATATCCTCCGTCGAGGTCAGCAAGCCGCCGTCTGCACTGTAAACAGTGTGAACTGGGGGCTGCTTCCCCTTTCTGAGGTGTTTGCCAGAACCTCTTCGAGGCCGACCGAAAGTCGTGCTCCATAGCCTCACCAAACTCCTCCCACACCCGAGTTTTTGCCTCGACCACCGCCAAAGCCGCGTGCCGCTTGGCCTGCCGGTACCTGTCAGCTGCTTCAGGAGTCCCGCAAGCCATACATGCTTGATAGGACTCCTTCTTCAGCTTGACAGCAGCCCTAACCCACCTACCATCAGTCCACCATCGGGTTCGGGGCTTGCCACCACGATTGGCACCGACCACCTTGCGGCCGCAACTACGGCAGGCTGCCTCAGCAATGGAGGCACGGAATACGGCCCATTCGTCCAGCTCACCGATGGCCTGGTCGATGCAGCATTGTATCAGAGCTCTGAAACATGAGCTCAACAACAACCACACAACAACCTGTTCCTCCCATGGGCATAGCGGGACCGGGAAAGCACCCATCATGAATTTAATAGCCTGTTTAGAATGAAATTTGGAGCAGGTGGGGTATATTTCAACATCTTCTTCTTTTCTTTTCGGCTTATCCCTTCAGGGGTTGCCATAGCGCATCAATTGCCTCCATCTAACTCTGTCTTCTGTATACTCTTCTCTTGGGCCAACTACCTTCATTTCCTCTTTCACTACATCCATAAACCTCCTCTTTGGTCTTCCTCTAGGCCTCCTGCCTGCCAATTCAAAACGTAGCATCCTTCTACCAATATATTCACTAGCTCTCCACTGGACATGTCCGAACCATCTCAGTCTGGCCTCTCTGACTTTATCTCCAAAACCTCTAACATGTGTTGTCCCTCTGATGTGCTCATTCCTGATCCTGTCCATCCTGGTCACACCCGAAAAGAACCTCAGCATCTTCATCTCTGCTACCTCCAGCTCTGCCTCCTGTCTTTTCCTCAGCGGCACTGTCTCTAAACCAAACAACATCGCTGGTATTACCACAGTTTTGTACACCTTTCCTTTCATTGTAGCTGAAACTCTTCTATCACACATCACACCCAACACTTTTCTCCAACCATTCCAGCCTGCCTGCACACGCTTCTTCACCCCTTTTCCACACTCTCCATTGCTCTGGACTGTTGACCCTAAGTACTTAAAATCCTCCACCTTCTTTATCTCTTCTCCCTGTAACCTCACTCTTCCACTCGGGTCCCTCGCAATTACACACATGTACTCCGTCTTGCTGCAGCTGACCTTCATTCCTCCTTTCCAGGGCAAACCTCCACCCCTCAAGCTTCTCCTCCACCTGTTCCCTGCTCTCACTACATATCACAATGTCATCTGCAAACATCATAGTCCATGAAGATTCCTGTCTAACCTCGTCCGTCAGCCTGTCCATCACCATAGCAAACAAGAAGGGGCTCAGAGCTGATCCCTGATGGAGTCCCACCTTCACTTGGAACTTCTCTGTCACACCTGCAGCACACCTCACTACCATCTTACAGTCCTCGTACATGTCCTGCACCGCTCTAACATACTTCTCTGCCACTCCAGACTTGCTCATTCAATACCACAGTTCTTTTCTGTGCGCCCTGTAATTGAGTCAGTGAAACTTTCACATAAACCATGTCTGATTGTATGAAGCTTTTCACACTAGTGGAAATAGAGTGAAGATGACTTTCCCTGAGTGTAATCGATGAAGCCCTTCCGAGTCCGTGAAGATTCCGGCCGAAAGCCTCGCTGGATCTGGAACGCTCCAGCCTTTCCTTTTGGCGAGACCATAGTCGACCATAATCGTAATAGAAAATCTGGCTATGTCACTCACCTGAGTCAGCTGTAGTCCCCCCATGCCATATGCAGCAACTTTTTTGGCGCCTAAATCAGTTGCATCATTTCCATCAGCAATCAGAGAGCCATCTTTTTGGTGACCTGAGCATTTACTGATAGCTACTCTCTAGGGGTGTAAAGGACAGCATCGAGTCTCATCACAAGCAGCCACTGAGAAGTAAGCTGAGTTGGTGCAAAGGTAGTGTTTGCTGGAGGTTGCTGTCGAGTCAGTTTGGCTGGTTAAGGACTGGATTCTTGCTTGGGGATGCGTACGTCCCTATGTGGGGCGTGGTGTTTTTGAAGATGTCAGATGTAGTGTCAGGGCCAATTGCCATTGTCTCTTCCAATTTGTCCGTCATAGCATTTATACCAGTGTAAATGCTGGTGTAGGGTACGGCAGCTACGGTGGCCGAGAGGTGCAAAACACAATAACAAAAAGAAAAACAAATTACAATCACACCACACAGAAGAGGATGTACTCTTATTTGTTTTTGTATAACTTTGAATTATTCATACTGATGTATGTGCAAGCAATTACCTGTTTAGCCTTGGTCAGCAGGTGGTGCACTATTACTGTATTGGGGAACCATGTCCAGATCATGTGATGTGATAAAGCCCACAAAATGTAGTACTTCATTATGATGAAGTACTGTGCTTTAGAAAATAGTACGGCATCTCATAGTTGAGGTTAAGTGGAGCGTTCCTGCTCCCTTGGTGTGCATGCTGATCTTGGCGTCCACGCATATACCAGTTGGAAGGAACAGATGTACTACAGGAGTCCCATCAGATATTTTTATGAGGGTATAACGGAGGTGCAACCCCCTTCCGTGTGGTGTAATTGTAATTTGTTTTCCTTTTTGTGTTTTGCACTTCTGCAAACATAAACGGAAAAGGCGTGTACCAAAACCCCAGAGTTGATTGGTCCAACTGTTATCACTTCCTGTAACTCTTGTATTTGGTGCATGCCCTTCTGTGTGGTGTAACTGTAGTTTGTTTTTGTTTATATGTTTTGCACGTCTCAGCTACTCTAGGTGGCACCCCAATTAAGCAGCATAGTCCAGGCTTTAATGGCATCTGTACCAGTGTAAATGCTATGAAGGACCGTGAGGGCAGACGACTCACCCACAATAGTCTTGGTGATGCTCAGATCCACGTTGATATCGCACAAAATTGAGCCCGATTGAATGTCGATAATCACCTGCTGGATCCCTTCCGGCCCAGTGCTTTTTTTTAGACAGAGCGAACAGAGAGAACAACATTTTGTGTAAGGCTAATTCAGTATGAACCTGTTCATAACTTCCTTGTTTAAAACTAGACTTCCAAATCACACACAAGACAAAGAGTAACACACACACACACACACACAAATGTGAGATATCTATTATCTCCCCAAAGCCGTGAACTTTCACAAACCTTGCCATGTCCGTGATAGACAATTTTCTGAAGAGCTTTCTACAAGACAGCCTAATATGACACTTTTCCTCAGTATTTAGTCAAAAAAACAAAGGGACAGCACATCTGCCTTCTGCAGGATCTTCATCCAGACAAATCATTTATGACAGAACGTCTGACAACTCAGGATCATAGTCTACTTAGCGTTGTTATTCTTTCCTTGTTTTATTATTTTAAAAAAGTGTGGGGGTCATACTTCCTGGTACTCCCAACTGTAATTATTGCAATTAAATAGGGAAAAACGTGTTTGGCTCTTTTTTCTTTCACGTCCAGCAATCTGCTGCACAAATGGACAGGCAGAAATGAATATTTCCAAAGGTAACTTGTCATTTTGGGCCCACCTAAATTGCTGGAAGTGTTGTGTGTCAAAGGCAGATTGAGCTAAAAGGACAAGAACCGGCTCAACGAACCAATTGTAAGTTTGGTTCCTTATCTTTAATGCTTCCAAATAAGTCTCGGACACGCATTTTGACAGTTTCATGTACCAGGAAGAATGATACACAACGGCGGGGACGCGTCTTCTACACAGTTGCAAAAGCAGGTCCAAGGCACTTGAGGTCAAATGTCCTAGCGCAGCCATCCTGACGCATGTTACATTGTGTGACCAAGCGATCGTAGCTGCTTGGCTTGGGCCCATCTAAGTGTGCCAAAAATTGTGATAAGGGATAAGATGAAGGCCAGGAGCAAAGAGAGATAGTAGCTGGTAGACAGTCTGCTCTGCTCAGTTCTCCAACAGGTGCTGAAAGAGGTTGGGAGGAAGAGAAGTGAGCTGGTGTAGGGACGGTGGCGCCTCGATGAATCCAGGCTTTGATAAAGTCTTTTTATTGGTGCCTCAGTACTTGCATTTCTGTGCTACTTGCAGGTGGTCTCCAAAGATAGCGAGGCTCTACCGTCCAAAAAACCCCTTTTTTTGGCCATCTTTCAAAATCTATTAGTAAATACTTTTTTTGATGATTTAGTTTTGCATGTTTACAACATGTCATCTTGGGGAGCACAGTATAATTAGATTTAAAAGAGAAAGCTCCCCCCAAATTTCAACGTGGCTCACCCGTGAATGACAGATCACACTCCTGCCACTAGAGGGCGGCATCCTCCGTGACAACTCACACTTCTGCCACTAGAGGGCAGCAACCTTCATGACAACTCACACTCCTGCCACTAGAGGGCGGCAACCTCCATGACAACTCACACTCCTGCCACTAGAGGGCGGCATCCTCCATGACAACTCACACTCTTGCCACTAGAGGGCGGCATCCTCAGTGACAACTCACACTCCTGCCACTAGAGGGCGGCCTCCTCCATGACAGATCACACTCCTGCCACTAGAGGGCGGCCTCCTCCATGACAACTCACACTCCTGCCACTAGAGGGCGGGATCCTCCAAGCCAAACCCAACGACGCCCGGCCACAAAGACTGACATCACCAGCAGAGTGGGGTGTTTCAATTTAGAGGGTGTGCGAAGGACAAACGTCTTGAATTGCATGACATCATTTTGCACTAATATGATAATATATCTTGCCAGTCAGCACGGTCCCAAGCATGAGAGGGGCCATAATCCATGAAACGACCGCTCCGAATGTGAAGGAGGAATAAAATGAAAGTGGTGCTGGAGAAGGAAGAGGGGAGTGGGGGGGTGGGGGGTCCAATCCATTGAAGCTGTGAAGGTTATTCCAGACATTAATCCTCAATGGGAGAACATCATTGACATCATAAGTAAAGACGGGCCCGCCCGAATCGTTTTCGGTTCTCTTTGGTCTCATTTTCATCAAGAACACCTTCCTGCTGCAAAAAGGGGAGATGAGAACAAAAGTGGTGCATAGGCGAACGGCTGAATTGGAACAAAATAATAAAACAACAAAGTACATTCTGAAAACAAGTTAGTTTATGGTGTGTATGATGATAACCATCGAACCAGAACCAGAAAGGGAACTCTCATCATATATATATATTATATATATATATATGACCTCTTGCTGATGCAATACACACTATGTCAGCAACCTCTTTGATGGCGACAGAGTGAAAACATTCAATTTGAAGAAAAAACATTTCGTCCACATGGTGCCCTAGAGTTTGGCGTGTTGGCCCATCTAGGTTTAAATCTCAGGCATCTCTCTGTGCAGTTTGCATGTTCTACCCCTGCAAGTTTTCTCCGGTTTCCACAACATTACAGAAACATGCATGTCAGGGTAATTGTCCACAGCTAAGAATCTGAGCGTGAATGATTGTTTGTCTGTATGTGCCCTGCGATTGACTGCCAACCAGTCCAGGATGTACCTTGCCTCTCGCCCAAAGTCAGCTGGGGTAGGCTCCAGCATTGGCCTGCCACCCTAATGAGGGCTAAGCAGCACTGAAAATGAATGATTTTTATTTTGCCAAAACGCAAGCATAGATGTGTGTGAACACATTGAGATAAAATGTTGCTGCATGACTCTCCTTGATGGACAGAGGGCAGAAAAACTGGTACATCTCATAATTTTTGGGGTGGGTTCTTAATCTATTGGCATACTTCATACATTTTTTGTAAATCATGTTGCCACGGTTACATGGAATGTTAAAAAATGTAAATAATCACCTTCCCACAGATAGCGCCACATAGCTCCTGTATAGGGAGACGCATAACTTGTGTAGGGTTTCTTTGCACGCTGTGACCAAGATCAGGTGCAGGAAAAACATCAGTAAAAAAAAAAACCAAGCCAACATCAAAAATAAGAATGAGAATTAACAAGATGGGCTACATTGTTTTGAAAGAGCAGCAAATAATGCGGGTAAAGCAGCAATAGATTCTGCTATTTCTCCACAGGCAGGCCCATAATAACTTGCATTGATACGGCAACTTTCAATGAACAAAATGTTTAAATAAATACAACTCAGAGAAGAAAACGTTTATTTTTATGAAACTGTATAATTTTCTGGAATTGTGTGAAAAAAATAATAACACAATTGAAACAAAAACATCGCATCATGTAGTTTTTTTTGAGTGAGACACATTTATATATAAAAAAAAAGACAAAGGAAAGGGAAAAAGCATACTCAGACCTAACATGAACATACTGGAATAGCACACATGGGCATGAAATATCACTGAAAATAAAACCAGAACCATGAAGGTTATATTGTGTCTATATATATATATTTATCAAACCGTTTAAACAAACACTTGCTCGGACACACACACACCGTTGTGCAATGCACATTAGTCATTGAGGGCAGAGAAATACCTCCATGGAGAATAACCTGATCGGGAAGTTTAAAAGTTTCAACTGTGTGATGTTCGTGTGGTGAGGAGAGGCATCATCATCATTGTGATTAGAGGACAAGGTCAGGTCAAATTTCTTGCAAACACACACACACTCTCACACAGCGTGATGCACGTACACACATAATTAACACATAAATGGCTTTTGGTACTCAACAAAAGTATAAAGTAAGCCACTGGACCACTGGTGGCCAAGTATGAGACCATGTCCTGCTTTTCATGTGGGTTGGCCCAGTTTGTGGCCCGGTTGTTCAACAAAGTCCACACCAAATAGTCAAAAAGCAATTCAACACATATTTTTTCTGAAACAATACCACAAAAATGTGTTTGACATTTTCCCAGACAAGATGGAAGTTGTGACAGAATATTCTCCAAATGATCATATCTGCCTTTTTTTTAACGTCTTGTTGGTGCTGGATTGGTCACAGAAATAAGCTTTCTTACCACAGCTAGTGCATGATATTTTTCTCGCTGCCCTGGAGGACTGTTGAAAACACTGGACCTAAAATTTGCACCTTTTTATGGACAAATTGATTAGATGCCATATAATGATGAAAATGTCACATCAGGCCTTGGGTTTTGATTGGGTAATGCTTAGTTAGCCAGGTTCAGAGCCAGGACTCTTGCCACTATCATGGTATTGTAACGTCTACCCCGGCAGTGCAAAGATAATGATGATAATGATGAGGTGGTCGATCAACAATCTCTTTATTGCAAAACCCAAAACTGGCTTCTGTCCCCAAACCACTCCAAAACAACAGCAGCAAATCCAACTGTCCTCTCTGCACGCAACCACACGCACAGTCAGAAATCGGAAATAAGAAAAACATTAACATTTTTAATTTAATACGTTTAACATCACATAATGTTAATAATAATGGGCCGCACGGTGGCTGAGCGGTTAGCCACACAGTCAGGAGATCTGGAAGACCTGGGTTCAGGGTGTACCCCGCCTCTCGCCCAAAAGTCTGCTGGGATAGGCTCCAGTGTCCCCGCGACCCTAATGAGGATAAGCGGTATAGAAAATGAATGAGTGAATGAATGAACATCACATAACACACAGACGCAATGTCGCCGATCCTCTGAAAACGACAGTAATAACTAAGCAGTGTATTGGTCTTAATATTGAGATGGAAAGGTTGCTAGTGCTTGGCTTAAAAAAAAAACTGTTTCATTTCATTCTTACTTAGTGTTTTATTACAGTAATTCGTGGGTCCTGTCTGCAGTGTGAGTTCATTTAGGTATAATAACTAGCACCACAGTCAAGGAATGCCACCTACCTCTACTCCCGTCTCGTTGTGAATCGCATCTCCACATTTGGTGACGACAACGTGGCAGCTACAAGCTAACGAGTTGGCTGACATCCGTGCTATCCGCGCTGCAAAGGTTAAGTTGCCCAACTTTTGGCAACACAACACACATCCGTGGTTTCAACACATCAAAGCCCATTTCCAACTGAGCGAAATAACACAGGATGTGAGTAAGTATTTACATGTAGTGGCCACAGTGTATGCGGTAGTTTTTAAAATTTTAAAAGAAAAACCGGATATCGATAATCCTCCAGCCGGCTGCAGGGGGCGGCAATGAAACGACCCTGACGCTGCTCCACCACCTCAAGATGTTCCGGGATTAATGGAGCATCAGTGAAGCGTGGCTGCCGGCTGATGACTATGCAGGCGGCCCAATTTCATCGTCGAAGGTGCGACAGGCAGCAATCCCCAGCAGGAATACTCTCCTGTGCTTATAATTAGACAACTGGGCTTGCCAGTGACTACTGTGAACAGAGCAGTTGGTGTCCAGGACAGACTGGTGGGAAGCCAGTGAAGTCTGGCAATAAAGACTGCACCGGGGGTGGGAAGGTCAGCTACCCTTTCCACACGTTGCTATAGCTTTTGCTATAGGGACTCTTCAAATGACCTACGAGCACTCTAAGGAAAAAAACAGCCCAGCGGTCCACCGAGAGGCGGCATGAAAGATGGACCGACCACGACAGATGACACGGCAATGACTGGAATGGCAACGGCTAACGAGCAAAGGATCCTAAGAGAATACAGCTGCGGATGGTCCAAAACAACAACATACCAGGGCCTGGGGATCCATCAGGGGAGGATGAAATGTGGCGGCGGTAGCCAGATACAAACTTGCACTGCACAAGCAGGTAGGACAAGGAGGAGTCAGAGCCAGGTTGAGCTCCACAGTGCTACTTATTCCACTATTGTATCTAGCCAGAGAGAACAAGTTCACCCTTCCCAGCAACACCCGCAGCTGCCAAACCTTATCCAACGAGAAGAGCATCAGCACAGAGCACCGACCAGGGAACCCATAATTGGAAGTTTAGAGAAGCCAGTCCGGCAACTCAAAAAGAAGTGGCCAAAAGCTGGTGCCAAGGATGCATGAAACACCTTTGACGAGGCCTTGCACACAATTCTCCAGAGTACCCTAAAAGGCACCACGTCATCAAAGTTGAACAGCTTCGGTCAGGTCATCTTTGAAGAAGGCAGGGAAAATTTGGAGAAATCCCACCGAAGAATATCACCGTGAGGCAGATGGGGAGACGGGAGCAAGAAATCCTCCATTTGATAAAGGAGCATTGCCTGCTAAGGAAGGCATGGAGGACAGCCAACAATGCAAAAAGGATGGACTACAGAGCCTATGGAATCAGACCAGGGCCAGATTAGTATAGAATCAGGAAGCGCAGAAGCCGTAAAGACAACGCAAGCGCAAGCTTCTACCGAGATCCCATTAAGTATGCTCAAGGTCTGTTGGAGAACAAGAAACCAAGAATACTGCAGACCACAGAGCAGGAGCTGGAGGAATACATCAAAGACCAGCTCGGGGACAGCTGAAAGGAGAACGCCCTCGGATCACCAGGGTACATACCGCGCCCACCTGAGCCCACTTCCCCATTCAACACTACTACTCCCAAATGGTCTGAAGTCAAGCAGGTGGTAGAGAGAGCGAGAGCTGTTTCCACACCAGGACCAAATGGTGTACCGTATAGGGTTTATAAGAACTGCTCAAAATTTTCATGGATGGTAATGTGCACCGCCTGGAGACCTCAGTCCATCCCTGCAGCATGGAGCAGGGCGGTCACTACCTTAATCCCAAAAGAGAAAGACTCCTATAACATCAACAAATTCAGAGGCATAGATTTATTAAACGTGGAAGGAAAGATTTTCTTCTCGTTAATGGCCAAATGCATATCTAACTACCTTCTGGCAAACAGCTACATAGACACCAGTTGTCAGAAGGCAGGGGTTCCTGGTTTCCCTGGCTGTGTGGAGCACTCAGCTATGATCTGGCATCAGATTTGGACAGCAAAGCAAAACAAATCCGATCTGGATGTGGTCTGGTAAGATCATGCAAATGGGGTTTGTTCCCCACCAGCTCATCCACTTTGCTCTCGCCTTCTTCCATGTACCAGCATGTATCCAGGACCTCGTCGCAAGCTTTTTTGACAACTTCCATGTCTGCTACACAACCCAGGATATCACAACCAGTTGGCACCGGCTGAAAAAGGGGATAGCAATGGACTGCTCCATCTTCCCCATCCTTTTCACAGCAGCATTCAAAATCATCCTGATTGGTGGAAGGTAGACGGCCAGAGGTACCAGATCCCAGTCAGGTCAATGACTCCCAGATCTCCGTAGCTACAAGGATGACATTACCACCCTTCTGCAGACTGCTGCATGTACAGCCAGGCTACTAAAAAGAGCATGGGCCTGGATGAGAATAAAACCAGCAAAATACTGCAGTATCTCCATTAGGAAAGGTGTACGAAGTTCTCAGTTGATGGTAAGAAGATCCCGCTTCTGGTGGAGCAACCGGTACGAAGCCTTGGAAGGCTTTGCACAGCTGACCTGTCCAACAAACACATGGCTGCCTTGGTCCATTACTAGCTTCTAGACGGTTTAAATAAGATTGACCAGAGCCTCCTGCCAGGAAAGCTGAAGGTTTGGTGTTACCAGTTTACGCTGTACCAGTGCCTAATGTGGCCCCTTTAGCTTTGTGACATCACAATGTCCAAAGTTGAGAAGCTGGACACCAAAGCAAACACCTACATCTGGAAGTGACTGTGTCTTTCCCAATGCCTTTCTACTACAGCGCTCTTTGGGAGAACCACTCTGAGGCTTCCAATGAAATCCATAAGCATTGGCTATAGACAGGAGAAGGTGAGACTCATTTTCGAGCTTAGAGACTCACCTGATCCGTCTATTCAAAACAGCAAGACCCAGGTCCAAACTGGATGCAGGTGGGATGCCACACAGGCCCCCAACCAGGCTATCACCCAACTGAAACACCTGGAAGTCGTCGGGCTACAACAGCAAGACAAGACCTGACTTGGATGTGGAACAGCACCCAAGATGTGGTCCAAGGCAACAAGGCAGGAAAGGAAAGACCTGGTGATCTCTGACGTTGTCAAGGTCGAGGAGGAGAACTACAAAATCAAGGCCGTCAGTCAGCAGCAACAAGGGAGATGGACGACATGGGAGGCTGCTGTAAACGGAATCATCACGTGGGCCGACATGTGGAGAATGCCCCAACAAGACATATGACACTCTTCCCTGGTCCCCAGAACCTGCACATCTGGTACAGCATAGCGGAAATTTGCCAACTTTGCAGCACTAGCAACACAAGCCTGCAGCACATCCTCTCAGGGTGCAAGGTGCCACTGACACAGGTGGCACCACGACAAAGTGCTGCAGGAAGCAAGCCAAAATCCTGGAGACACGCAGGCTGGCATCCAACAACATCAGCCCGCCAACATCACAGCGGTGGATCCAGTTTGTCCAGAAAGGGGGGAAAAGCGTGAGCAGCACCGGCACAAGGAAGTCTCTTCTTTCACCTGGAAGAGAATGGTCCATGAGAGCTGACCTCGTTTTGCAGTTGAAGTTCCCCCAGGAAATAACACCTATCTCCCTCCGGCCAGACATTGTCCTCTGGTCCATCCCCATGAGGACTGTCATTATTGTAGAGCTGACAGTTCCATGGGAAGAGGGGATGGACGTTGCTTTCAAAAGAAAGAAGGAGAAGTACTCTGACTTGGTAGCTGGGTGCTCTTAAGCAGGGTGGAAAGCAGTCATATTTCCAGTAGAAGTCGGGTCCCTAGGCTTCACTGCGACCTCCGTCCAGCAGTTCATGGTGTCCCTGGGAGTGACTGGATCCAAGCTAAGAAGGGCACTCAAAAATCTTGCCGAGGAGGCAGAACAAGACAGCTTTTGGCTCTGGCTCCGGAGGAAAGACATAACATGATGGAAACAAGGAACATAGCAGGAAGATGGGTTTGATATACGGTCAGGTTCATCCCTGACTCAGGGAAATGGACACCTTTGCCATGCATAGTTCTTTTGGATTTATTCTACACGCAATTACAATAACAAATGGACAGAAAGCGTGAGAAGAAGGATCCTCCAGCCGGCTGCAGGGGGCAGCAGGGAGACGTCCCTGATGCTGCTCCACCACCTCAAGATGTTCCGGGATTAATGGAGCGAAACATAAGTGAAGGGTGGCTCCCTGCTGATGACCCTGCAGGCAGCCCAATGGCGTCGCCAGAGGTGCAACAGGCAGCAATGACCAGCAGGAATACTCTCCTGTGCTTATATTAATTGGTGGGCCGATGTTATCGTACATTCCTACTGACGACATATGTTGATGTCATTTGAACGCTACCATGCCTTACGTACTTACGTACACGTGCAATGTCTTATCAGTTATTGAAAGATTCATAACATGTAATCGTATGATATGCGATTTAGGGCGCTTATTTTCTGTTGTTGTATGCTACCTCATTGAAGCTTTCCTGTGCAACATACAAATGGAGGTCAAATTTGCAGAAGTGATTTAAAAGCTGATGGTTTCGTACCATGAAAGCTAAAGGATGGTCACGAGTGTCAAAGATAAACACCATCAAGTAAAAAGAATCCAACACATAAAACACAAGCGTTTGTTTTGCTGTAGTAAAGAAGCCAGCATGTTTCTGTGTTTACAGGACTACATGGGCTCCATGGCTTCACCTTGATATGTTAAGACTCCACTTTCTCTCTATCATCATCTGAATGTTGTTTTAAAAAAGCATTCCTGTCACAAAATTGCTTGTCAGCAGTTTCTACGAGCGCTGGCAGGGGCAAACACAGAAATGACCCAAAACCAAAAACACACAAACACCATAAACACAACGGACAACTTTGCCAACTAAAAATGCCACAGTGACATAAACGCTGCAAGATAAAACAAACACAAAAGAAAAATGCTGCAAATGCCAAAAACACACAAACCCCCAACACAACTGAATAAAAATGTATGCTGTAGGTTCATGTAACAAAACAATAGCAGAGGAAGTTTTGTTCTGTGAACTTGTAGCATCGTGTTGTGGTTTGCTTGTGTTTTTTGCATTTGCAGCATTTTTCTTTTGCATTTGATCCTGCAGCATTTATATGGTGGCAACATTTTTAATTTGCCACATTTACCTGTTGCATTTGTTTTATTTGAGTTTTTCATATCTGTGTTTGGAGTGTAAATTGAACTTCAAAAAGGCATTTGCCTTTGCTGTGTATTGTTTATCTTTTTTAAGTAAAACTCCTTAAAATATCTACAAGCTTTTCCATTTCTAGTGATCAGTGACCACATCGAAGCACACATTAAAAAGTGTGAGTGTCACTCAAAATTCTGGCCCTTTGGTCCACAACTCCTTACAAAAATACTATAAAACATTTTTGAATGCAATTTTTTCCCCATTAGCTTCAGTATAAATATGGAAAAAAACTATTCTACTGTGCAAGTGAGAGAAACAAACATGTTTTGACACTTGAGGACAAGGGAGGTATTCTTACACATCAAATCAGGGAAAAAAGCAAAAAACACCAGACAAGCATTCATCATCACTTAGAAATGGACAACGATGATACAAAATTAGATCGATGGCGCTTGTAACCGCTCTTTTGGGACAAGTACAAAAGCGGCATGTAGTCCAGTCGTTACAAAAGAAGACTCGCCTTGCTAGTTTGTCTCTTGCGTCCAAAAGTGCCACGAATATTTATAGTCCATGCTATCTTGATGCTGCATGAAAGTTTGTTTTGTTTGCCACAAGATGTCCAAATAAAAGCAAAGCGTGTGAGTTGCTGAACCCCATCACACACAAGGACATTGCTCTCAAAAGGATCCCACCATGATTGAGTTCCCAGAAGAAACATGGCACTGCTCTTCATCCATGTGCACTTGTGGCTCCTGCTGCTTTTCCCAGAGCGTTGTCGCCACATGCAGCGCACGGCCTGTGCCGATGCGTGTGAGTGCCCCCTCGCATGTGTGATATTGCTAACTACAGCATATTGAATGTTTGCTGATACACAGCGCTGATTGCAATGAGAACAGAAAGCTAATTCTGGAAAGTTGATATAAGGAGATGTGTTTTTTCTACTTTTCATGTATTTTTGCATTTTATGGGTAACCGCTGACTGCTGACTGTGTATCTCACACATGAGTCTGCATTCGCTGTGTGTGTCTGCTGGAATGGTCAGAAGGTGGCGATGAGTATGACAAGCGAGTGGCGGTTCTGTACTCCCCTAGTCCCTCTTCAGGACTTTGCTGTCCTTGTCCAGGCCCCTGCCCTGTCCCTTGTCCTGTTGGATACATTTCATAGGCTGGCCCCTCCTCTATGGTTGGCCCAAAGGCCATGCGGTAGCTGGGATACTGGGAAGGGTATCCATAGTTGTCATAGGCCAACTGGGTTGTGCTGTCCAGCAGCCCGCAGTCTCCCGGGTAGTCTCCGGGTGACTGAAGCACCGAATTGGGAGCAGCTTGCTGGCTTTGCGCTGCCCGGGAGAAAGTGTTGAACTGGGCGTAAGTGGCATGAGAGAGGCGAGAGGGAGGACGGGGGTCATAGCAGCCAGCCCTGGAACCTGGAACTGCACTGGGGGGGACTGCACCGCTGGCAGCGACTGGAGGTCCACTAGACACACTGCTGGACACGCCACTGTTTGGGTTTGAGGAGCGGAACTCACCTTGGTAGTGGATGGCACGCGACTGGGGGCGAGCCTCGTCGTGTGTGGTGGCTCTTACGTTGTAGTAGCCGTTAGTCGGGTCCTGAAATCAGAGGGAAGATTAGGCAATAAATACCACAGTTTCCGGTGTATAAGCCGCTACTTTTTTCTCAAACTTTCAACGCTGTGACTTATACAGAGGTCCGGTCATGTTCTAATCTCATGACTTCTCGTATACTTTACAACTACAAGTAATTGGTTTTATGTATTTTGGAAAGCGCTTTTTCAAGATAGTCCATCATAACGCCAAAAAAGTTCAGGAAACAACCAAAAATGGCAGAGAAACCACCTTCCTCGTCGCTGGCTAACCTTGTCGCTCTCCTTCGAACGGAGCCAGGTATGCATTCACTCGCTGCAGTTTACAAGCATAATTTATACTAAAATCAAATAAATAACATTGTTGAAGCTACTTTTAGTATCTTAAAATTATGTCATAATATACTTGGAATAAATTAAACCTCATGTGTGAGCCAACCCATTTGATATAATCCTAATATTTCAATGAATAACAAGATAGTCCAATGGAATACATGGAAAGATATAGGTATTACTAGACTCCATCATATTATTTATCAGAATTCATTCAAACCATTCAGTGAATTATCTGATTAATATAATATATCCAGAAGTAAATTTGGAAATTACATTTCCCTAAAACATGAAATAAAAAAATGTGTAACCTTTGAAAGTATGACTTGTAACAATCGTCAATTGGAAGGTACACTTTTAAATCAACTGGTAATTAAGAAAAATGTAGTTAAAAGGTTTTATGCAATCATAAATGAACATCATACTGGTAATGCAACAATGTTTATCATTGATCATAGATTAAAGGAAATGAGTATTATGGAAAAGTGTGAATGTCGGAAAAAGTTGGAAATTGTGGAATGTGGAAACTTGTTAGTTTGAAGTCCTGGATATTTGGAGTCTTGTCATGGTAGAATGGTTTGAATCGGTTAAAAAACAAAGGAATGAAAAATGTCCCATTCATTTTCAATGGGAAAATGCTATGGAATATTGGGATTTTTTTTTAATCTGGGAGTTTTTTATTAAAATCTGAATAGATAGGACACCTGTCCTGAATGAGCTGAACTGAATTGATGCTTGAATGATTTGAATGGGATGAAAAATGAAGTAGGAATTAGACAGCAAAATGGCGGACTAAAAATAACAACAATAAATTGATGAGAAATAATGGAGAATGCGTAGATATGCATTCACATAACTAAAGCTTTTTTACGTGCCCCTGCAAGATTGCAGAGGCAACCTTTTTTGTGGCATTTGATGCAGGTTGCAAAGTTTCATCACTCTCACAAATGGCATTCATGTTCCACACAGTAGAATGTTTGTTTGGCATTTGTTGCCACATGTCTGTGCAGTGTCAAAGGAAGGGAGACATTACCCAAGACATGAGATCAGGACAAGAGTCTCTACAGGCTGCAGACTGCAATAGTACAAGCCACAGGTGATAGTTTTTTTGTGATTGGCATTGATTACGTTAGGCGATCGATTGGAGCATCCTTAGCTGTTACAGTTGCAAGAGTTAACTAATGCCTTCGGTCATTACCGTGAGGCTGTCCCATGACATTCTGTTGTTACGTTCTCTGTTACTACGTCGTGTCTTTACATTGCCTATAGGGAAAAAAATGATACTGATATTGACCAATGTCCCATTTACTATATGCCAGTATTGAGCCGATATCGGTGGGCCGATATTATTGGACATCCCTAGCAAATACTGTTACGTCCAGTGTATAAGCTGCACACGTGTATAAGCACCACCCACTAAATTTAGAGCCATAAGATTTGTGCATAAATAAGGCCGCAGGTGTCCACTTCATTTCACTTCATTCACGACTATTTAAACCGTGCATAACATTACAAAACAGTACAGTGCCGAATAATCCATGTCACGTAGATAACAGTAGGCTACCAGAAAAGTAATTCATCTCCATGCTCTTGGCAACTAAAACCGCAAAAGTCTTTCTCTTCGTAATTCCTTTGTCACACATGTCGTCCGTCTCTCTTTCTTTCTTTCGGTGTGCTCTCGTTGTCCATCTCTTCATCCAGTCCAGACAGAAAAGTCCATCCTTTTGAAACACATTGACCCATTGTGCTTTGAGTGCCTTAAAGGTGGAAAAGCGCTATACAAGTGAGAGATCATATACTGTTGATGATAGTGTTTTTTTCTGCTCAACGCTGCAAGGATCCACTGACAGATTTGTGCAAAAGTTGCTATTTGCATGCAGCCGTCTGTTGTCTGTGTATTTACCCTGTCTTCAAGCACGTCTTCTAGTTCAAGCCATGTGCTTTTCTTACCTCTGTAATCTTTTATGGTCTTTTTGCTTTGCGTCAGCTTGTCATGTTGCTGTCTCCAACATCTCACCATACATTCATTGATGCTAAGGTTTGATGAAACAGTGTAACTTTGTGAGTAGAGTGGAGCAACAAAATGCAACAGCAGCAGAATTCAATGCCAAAGTGTGTCAATCAAGTGTTTGGATAGAATCCGTAGACTCCGAATGGTTGTGTCTGACTCCATACAGTACGTGGATAAGATGAGGAAAGACCATGAGAAGACAAAGAGATGCTCACCTTGAGCTCGTACTCCTCACGGGTGTCGCTCTCGCTGTGGACGTCCTGCTTGAGGTCCATGTCATCTTTGAAGGGCTGGGTGGAGGGAGAGAGGGAGACAGAGGGCAGAAACTAAACCATCAAACAACAAAACACACAAGACGGAGAGAGGGAGGGTGAGAAAGGAACGGAGGAGGACAGAGAGGAGAGAGGAGAACAGAGTTTCAGGTTTGTCATGGCAAGAGAGTCCAAGATGAGAAATCCCTAAGGGTGTCACAAGACAAAATGATACACAAGATTAGGTCTCTGAGAATGAGACAAGACAATTTTCAAAAGCTACTTTTAAGGAAAAGACAATAAAAAATATGGAGTGCTACTAATATAATTGTCATCTACCTGGAGTAAATCCAAGATGGCGCCGCGGATGGTCGCCCTGGTGACTACGTGCTCTATGTTTTGTTTTTGTTCGTAAATGGTGTGTCAGCGAGCTCGTACACCCGTGAAGAGCTCTTAAACATAAAAACTACCACTCCTGCTGATCTACTGCCAGTTTTTTAGCATCTGCAGTAGATCTAGCTCTCGTTTTGGCTAAAAGAGTGAGACGCCGAAGACGAGGAAAGCGAGCAGGAGTACTCGTACGCCTCCGGCGACGCGGCACGCGTACGGCCTTACCGGGGATTTTCCTGTCCAACGTACGCTCACTCAGCAACAAGATGGACGAACTGGCGCTGCTGGTGAGGAACAACCGGGACTTTTCCTCCTCTTGCGTGTTGTGCTTCACGGAGACATGGCTAAACGAACAAGTCCCGGACAACGCGCTCAGCCTCGAGGGATTTCAACTCCTTCGTGCCGACAGACAGCGAGCTCTCTCCGGCAAGACGAAAGGTGGGGGAGTCTGTTTCTCCGTCAACAACGCCTGGTGCTCGGACGTAACTGTGATCTCCCAACACTGCTCTCCCGCTCTGGAATATCTCTTCATTCACTGCAAACCTTTCTACTCTTCATTCATCCTGTCTGCTGTTTACATCCCGCCACGTGCGGACGTGCACGAAGCTCAACGCGCGCTCGTGGAGCAGATTTTGGACGTTGAGCGGACTTTCCCGGACTCTTTACTTATCATCCTGGGCGACTTTAACAAGGGAAACCTGAGCCAGGAGCTGCCAAAGTACAAACAGTTTATTAAATGTCCGACGAGAGAGCAGAAGACGCTGGATCATTGTTATACTACAGTCAGTGGGGCTTATCGAAGTGTGTCACGTGCTGCTTTAGGCCTTTCTGACCATGCCATGGTTCACCTCATCCCAGCATACAAACAACGACTGAAGCTCTCCAAACCTACTGTGAGAACAGCTAAAAAGTGGACAAGTGAGGCTGTGGAGGAGCTTCGCACATGTTTGGATACAACAGACTGGGAACTATTCAAATTATCTACTAATAACCTGGACGAATACACAGACACAGTGACGTCATACATTCAGTTCTGTGAAGACAGCATAGTCCCATCTTACACCAGAGTGACCTTCAACAACGACAAACCCTGGTTCACACCCAGACTGAGACAGCTAAGGAAGGAGAAAGAAAAGGCCCACAAGAACAACGACCCTCACGTATACAGACAGAGCAAGTACCTATTTAGTAAGGAGGTGGAGAAGGCTAAATCAAGGTACAACAAACATCTGAAGGAGAAGTCCGGGAGCAACAACCCTGTCTCTGTCTGGAAAGGTCTGAGGGAAATCACCAACTACAGACCCAAAGCCCCCCCCGCTGTTGACAACCGTCACCTAGCAGAAAGACTTAACACCCACTACTCCAGGTTCGAAGATTCACACCCCTCCCCCACCCCACTGACTACAATGGACATTGCAGGCATATCAGCCCTGGAGCCCCCCCTCTCCCCCACTGCCCTCACACTCTCGGAGCAGAATGTGGCCAAGACATTTAAAAAGCAAAACCCTCGGAAAGCTCCAGGTCCAGATGGTGTCTCTCCTTCCACCCTGAGACACTGTGCGGTAGAGCTGGCGCCTGTCTTCACGGACATCTTCAACATCTCTTTGGAGTCATGCCATGTCCCAGCCTGCTTCAAGCTGTCCACCATTGTTCCCGTCCCCAAGAAGGCCAGGATCACTGAACTCAACGACTACAGACCTGTGGCACTGACATCTGTGGTCATGAAGTCATTTGAGCGCCTGGTTCTGCCTCATCTCAAGTCCTTTACCTCCCCGCTCCTGGACCCTCTGCAGTTCGCCTACAGAGCCAACCGGTCTGTAGATGACGCCATCAACCTGGCCCTCCACTACATCCTGCAGCATCTGGACTCCCCAGGAACCTACGCCAGGATCCTGTTTGTGGACTTCAGCTCTGCATTCAACACCATCCTCCCAGCTCTGCTCCAGGACAAGCTCACCCAGCTCAACGTGCCTGACTCCACCTGCAGGTGGATCACTGACTTCCTGACGGACCGGAAGCAGCGCGTGCGGCTGGGGAAGAATGTCTCGGACACTCGGACTATCAGCACGGGATCCCCACAGGGCTGTGTACTTTCCCCCCTGCTCTTCTCCCTGTACACCAACAGCTGCACCTCCGGCCACGACTCGGTGAAACTGATTAAGTTTGCGGATGACACCACCCTCATCGGGCTCATCTCAGACGGTGATGAGTCTGCTTACAGGAAGGAGGTGGACCGGTTGGTGTCGTGGTGCAGCTGCAACAACCTGGAGCTCAATGCTCAGAAGACAGTGGAGATGATCGTGGACTTCAGGAAAGTCAAAGCCCCCCTGCCCCCCCTCGTCTTGACAGACTCTCCCATCACAACTGTGGACTCCTTCCGCTTCCTGGGCACTAACATCACCCACGACCTCAAGTGGGAGCAGACCATCAGCTCCATCATCAAGAAGGCTCAGCAGAGGATGTACTTCCTGAGGCAGCTGAGGAAAGCCAAGCTGCCTGTCCAGACGATGGTGCAATTCTACACGGCCATTATTGAGTCCATCCTCACCTCCTCCATCACAGTGTGGTTCGCTGGGGCCACTGCCAGGGACAAACAAAGACTGCAGCGCATCGTGCGCTCCGCCGAGAAAGTGATCGGCTGCAGCCTTCCATCTCTCCAGGACCTGTACGTCTCCAGAACTCGGGGGCGAGCAGGCCGGATACTTGCCGACTCTTCCCACCCTGGACATGGACTATTTGAGCCACTCCCCTCTGGCAGAAGGTTACGGTCCATTCGGACCAGAACCTCTCGCTACAAGAACAGTTTCTTTCCTGCTGCTGTTGAACTCATGAACACTTTATAACATTTGCACTATGCTCACTTTATAACCAGTATTTTCGGCACCTTATAATACCTGCACTAAAAAGACTCTCATGCCTTTACTTATCAGTGATTTCAACTTTTTACTCAGGTTCTATGTTTAGTTAGTTCTATGTTTATTTAATACTCTATGTTTACTTACAATTCTACTTTGCACTGAGTCGCCAAAGAAAGTTCCTACTTCGTGAATTGTTCACTTACAATGGCAATGAAGTTTTTCTGATTCTGATTCTACTACATTACACTCTTCTGCACCCTGTGTGTATTCCAGCAGCTCAGCCTACATCCACTAAGACAAAGAGACTGTATGACTGACTAAAAGGAATTGAATTGTCATTTATTGTGTGCTTAATTAATTAATCTGTGATCATCCCAGGCTTAGTGCCCACAAGCCATTTTTTTCTGAGCGAGAGATTTTGCCACACTTTTAATCTAGCAAGATCTTGTGACACCCCTAGACACGACCAGTGGCGGCGGAGAGCCTTGTCGCTTTGTTTCTCAGGGACATCCTTGACCAAACACTGATGACCTGTGTGTGTGATGACCTTACCTTGAGAATACAATTTCAGGATGCCTTTCAATGTTTTTTTGTTTTTACACCCAAGTCACACTACAGGTTTTTGTGTGATTGTCGTACACCCGTTTGTATTTGTTTCAACTTATTTGCACTCACTTTATTAGTGTGTGTTTGTATGCGTCTTTTTCTTCATCCCTTGGGACCTCGTCACCCTTGGTCACTGTAGTCCTGCACCTATCAGACCACTGACCCGTACGCCTCGTCTCCATCCGCTGACTCAGACAAATCTGTACTTACGGAGTACATGGCCTTGACCATCCGGGTTGCTGTGGAGATGTTGGCCTCCTCCTCCAGACTGTGGGTCTCCTTGTTGACTGTCTCGACTTTGATGTCTGGTTTACCGAGGGTGACCCCTCTGTGACCTGAAAGACAAGGGTGTGGTCATAAAGGGATTTTCAATCCACAAGAGGCCTCCCAAACTTGCATAAAACCAACTTTACTGATCATCAAGCAGGCACGGGCTTTTAAAATCTATGTTTAACATTAGTTTATTTACAGTAAATGTCCGCGTTAAAGGCAATACAGGTGCTGCTCAGTAAATTACACTGCCTGGTCAAAAAAAATGTTGCCACCAAAAAAAAGGTCATACACTCAATAATCCGTTGGAGCGCCTTAAGCTTTGATTGCGGCACGCATTCGCTGTGGCATTGTTTCGATAAGTTTCTGCAATGTCACAAGATTTATTTCTATCTAGTGTTGCATTCATTTTTCACCAAGATTGATGATGGTAGAGTCTAACCGCTGTGCAAATCCTTCTCCGTCCCAAAGATTCTCAAAGGGGTAAAGGTCTGGACTCCATGTGTGAAAATGATGTCTCATGCTCCCTGAACCACTCTTTCACAATTTGAGCCCGATGAATGAAAAGATGGCATTGCCATCTTGGAATATGCCCGTGCCATCAGGAAAGGAAAATCCATTGATGGAATAACCTGCTCATCCAGTATATTCAGGTAGTCTATATTCAGGTAGACCTCATTTTTTGAGCACATAGTGCTGAACCTAAACCTGACCAACTGCAGCACCCTCGTACCTATTTGCTTAGTTCAATCCTGGTGGCCACTTTTTTTGGCCAGGCAGTGTATAATAAGATCAAAAAGTTGATTTATTTCAGTAATTTAATTCAAAAAATGAAACTAATTTCATAATTATAACTGAAAACAAATTAAAATCCCAAGTTTAGAATGAATCTCAGAAAATTTGAATACTTTTGACCAATACAAAAAAGCCTTTATGAAATGTTGTGCAACTGAAAAGTATGAACATGAAAAATATGAACATGTTGGTCGAGACTCCTCTGCCTGAATTACTGCAGCAATACGGCATGGAGTCAATCAGTCTGTGGCACTCCTCAGGTGTTATGAGAGCCCAGGTTGCTCCTGCATTGTTGGGTCTGGCATATTGCATTTTGCTCTTGCCCCATAGAAAATCATACCATGGTCCTTAAACCACCATACCTTAAAGGTACTGGTAGTTTTGGCATTGTGTGCAAGTGCCACGTCCTTTTGGAAAATGAAATTTACATCTCTATAAAGGTTGTCAGCAGCGAGAAGCAGAAGTGCTCTTAAACTTCCTGGTAGACAGCCGTCTTACCAGTTTTATTGGCCAGCAAAATTGCCTGACCTCAACTCCTTAGAAAAGTTGGGTCAAGAGGAAAATGCAATACGCCAGACTTAACAATGCAGAAGAGCTGAAGGCCACTATCAAAGCAACCTGGACTCTCATAAAACCTGAGGAGAGTCACAGATTGATTGACTTCATGCCACGCTATGATGTTGCAGTAATTCAGGCAAAAAGAGCAAAGTATTGAGTACTGTGCATACATGCTTTACATACATATACTGTACATACTTTTGTTATTCATACTTTCAGTTGGCCAACATTTCTGAAATACATCCATCAATTTTCTATACTGCTTATCCTCATTAGGGTCACGGGTATGCTGGAGCCTATCCCAGCTGACTTTCGGGTGGGAGGCGGGGAAAACACGCAAACTCCACACAGAGATGCCCAACTGAGATTCGAACCCTTATCTCCTGACTGTTAGGGCAACATGATACCCACTCAACCACCGTGCGGCGGTCTCAAAATAATGTTGACAATAATATTGTTTATCGGTATTAGTGGGGAGGACAATTATCATTAAAAAAAAAACACTCGGCCATTTTAAACATTCAAATTTTCTGAGATACGAATTTGGGCATTGTCTTTAGTTTTCAGTTATAATCAACAAAATTAAAATAAATAAAAAAACAGAAATATCTTCATATGTGTGTAATGATTACATATAATAAACAATATATTACATTATCATGGTGGAGGGGTTTGAGTGCTTCAGTGAACCTAGGAGATATGTCGGGGGCTTTATGCCCCTGGTACAGTCTCCCAAGGCAAACAGGTTCTAGGTGACGGGCCAAACTAAGAGTGATTCAGAAGATTCTTATGATTAAAACTAAAAGGACTGGCCCGGACGTGGGACACCGGGGCCTCACCCTGGAGCCAGGCCTGGGGGAGGGGCTTGCAGGCGAGCGCCTGGTCGCCAGGCCTTCACCTTTGGGGCCTGGCCGGGCCTAGCCCGAAGAAGCAGCACGGGAGCTCCCCCACGCAGACCCACCACCTGTAGGCGCAAGCATAGGGGTCTGATGCCATGCGATTTGGGCAGTGGTCGAGGGCAGGTGTCCGGGCGACCTGGTCTTCGGCGGCCAAATCTGGTTCTTGGGACATGGAATGTAACTTCTCTGGTGGGGAAGGAGCCCGAGCTTGTGAAAGAGACGAAAACATTCCGACTAGATATAGTGGGACTCACCTAAACCCACCGTTTGGGCTCTAGAACCAAATTCCTTGACAGGGGCTGGACCTTGTTCTACTCTGGAGTTGCTGCTGGGGAGAGGCGGCAAGCTGGGGTGGGCCTATTAATAGCCCCCCGGCTTGGTGCCTCTGTGCTGGAGTCATCCCTGGTGAACGAGAGGGTTATTTCTTTACGCCTTTGGGCGGGGGAAAGGGCCCTGAATGTGGTTTGTGCGTACACGCCAAACGGCAGTTCAGAGTACCCAGTCTTCTTGGAGTATACCAGAGGGTGTTCTGGAGAGCACCCCAGCTGGTGACTCCATAGTACTACTGGGAGACTTCAACGCTCATGTGGGCAATGATAGTGTGACTTGGAGGGGCGTGGTGGGAAGAACGGCCTCCTTGATCTGAACCCGTGTGGTGTGTTGCTGCTGGACTACTGTGCGAACCACAGTTTGTCCATAACAAACACCATGTTCGAACATAAGGATGTCCTTAAGTGCACTTGGCACCAGGACACCCAGGTTGCAGGTCTATGATCAACTTTGTGGTCGTATCATCTGACCTGCGTCCGTCCACATGTTCTGGACACGCAGGTGAAGAGAGGGGCTGAGCTGTCAACTGACCACCACCTGGTGATGAGTTGGATTAGATGGCGGGGAAGGATGCCGAACAGACCTGGAAAACCCAAACGCATAGTGAGGGTGTGCTGGGGACGTCTGGCAGAGTCTCCCGTACGTCGAGTCTTCAACTCTCATCTCCGGGAGAGCTTTGCCTGCATCTCAAGGGAGAACCGGGATATTGAGTCCGAATGGGCCGTATTCCGTGCCTCCATTGCTGAGGCAGTCAGTCGTAGTTGCGGCCGCAAGGTGGTCGGTGCCAGTCGCTGCGGCAAGACCTGAACCTGATGGTAGGTTAGGGCTGCTGTCAAGCTGAAGAAGGAGTCCTATCAAGCATGGATGGCTTGGGGGACTCCCGAAGGAGCTGACAGGTACCGGCAGGCCAGGCAAGGTGGTGGTCAAGGCAAAAACCCGGGTGTGGGAGGAGTTCGGTGAGTCTATGGAGCACGACTTTCGGTCGGCCTCGAAGAGGTTCTGGCAAACCGCCTGACACCTCAGAAAGGGGAAGCGGTCCCCAGTTCACACTGTTTACGATGCGGACAGGGGCTTGCTGACCTCGACTGAGAATATAGTTGGTCAGTGGAAGGAATACTTTGTGGCCTTCTCGACATAACTTCCATAGAGGAAACAGAGTCTGAGGACACATCCATGGATGGTTCTATCACCGTGGCTGAGGTATTTGGGGTAGTTAAAACACTCCCCAATCGCAAGGCTCCGGGGGTGGACGAGTTTCACCCTGAATTTCTCAAGACTTTGGATGTCGGAGGACTGTCTTGGCTGACACGCCTCTTCAACATTCCATGGAAGTTGGGAACAGTACCCCTGGACTGGCAGATTGGGGTGGTGGTCCCCATTTTTAAAAGGGGTGACCGGAGGGTGTGTTCCAACTATTGGGGGATCACACTTTTTAGCCTCCCTGGGAAAGTCTACTCCAGGCTGCTGGAGAGAAGGCTACGATCGTTAGTCGAACCTCGGTTATAGGGGTTGCAATGTGGTTTTCGTCCTGGTCGCGGACTACTGGACCAGCTCTACACCCTTGCAAGGGTACTGGAGGGTATGTGGGAGTTTGCCCAACCAGTCTACATGGGCTTTGTAGACTTGGAAAAGGCATTCGACCGTGTCCCTCGTGGTGTCCTGTGGGGGGTGCTCCGGGAGTACATGAGTTTGGTGGTCCGCTACTACGTGCCATTCGGTCTTTGTACACTCGAAGCAGGACCCTGGTTCGCATTGCCAGCAGTAATTTGAGCTTGTTTTCGGTGAACGTTGGCCTCCGCCAAGGCTGCGCTTTTTTACCGATTCTGTTCATAATCTTCATGGACAGAATTTCTAGGCGCAGTCAAGGTGTTGAGGGAGTCCAGCTTGGTGACCTTAGGATCTCGTCTCTGCTGTTTGCAGACGATGTGGTCCTTATGGCCTTATCAGGTTGTGACCTTCAGTGTTTACTGGAGCAGTTTGCAGCTGGGTGTAAAGCTTCTGGGATAAGACTCAGTACCTCCAAATCCGAGGCAATGGTTCTCAGTCAGAAACGGGTGGACTGTACCCTCCGGGTTGGGAGTGAGGTCTTGCCTCAGGTGGAGAAGCTCAAGTATCTCGGGGTCCCTTTCAATAAAGGGGGACTGTTGGAGCGCGAGGTCAACAGATGGATCGGTGCAGCGTCAGCAGTAATGCGGTCAGTGTACCGGACCGTCGTGGTGAAGAGAGAGCTAAGCCGGATCTGTTTACAGATCTATCTACGTTCCCACCCTCACCTATGGTCGTAAGTTATGGGTCATGACCAAAAGAACTAGATCGCGGATACAAGCGGCGGAAATTAGTTTCCTCCGTAGGGCAGGAACTCCTGCCAGGACTGGCAGGAGCTCGGCCATCCGGGAGGAGCTCAGAGTAGAGCCGCTGCTCCTTCACATTGAGAGAAGCCAGTTGAGGTGGCTTGGGCATTTAGTCCGAAAGCCTCCCGGGCGCCTCCCTGGTGAGGTGTTTCGGGCATTCCCAGCCGGGAGAAGGCCCCGGGGAAGACCTAGGACACTAGGGACTATGTCTCACATCTGGCATGGAAATGCCTTGGTGTCCCCCCGGTGGAGCCGGAAGAGGTTGCCAGAGACCGGGAAGTCTGGACTTCCCTACTGAGACTGCTGCCCCTGCGACCCGAACCCGGAGAAAGCGGAAGAAAATGGAATGGAATGGAATATACCGACCCTATACCGCAACCTTGATGCGGTTAGGCGGTATAGAAAACGGATGGATATACAGTATATTATATAATATATACTGTACAGTATATACTGTAAGTCTCGCTTTTTGAATGAAATTACTTAAAAAATCATCTTTTTGGTCATATTCTAATTTATTGAGCAGCACTTGTACATGAAAATATGAAAACGTTTTGGACACCCTAATCTAAACCGATCACTGGACACTAAGGTTACTGTTTTTTTTAAAAGACTAAAATGTCTTGTGTTGAACTCTACTGTCCTACCTGGACTTCTAACATTTAATCATGAAAGTTCTCTAAATAAAAATTTTATTTGTGTCCAAGGATTTAGACTCCCGACCAGATTGTCTTGTTTTCAGTTTTGCATCACCTAGTGTAAGCAACAGTGCTCACTTTCAAAGAGTGCAGTTGATATTTGTCAGATTATTGTCAACAAGCATTTTCCTAAACAAAAGACTAAGGGCATAGTCTGCAAAAGTGCCTCAATCAAGCTCAACAGAACCTATAATCCAAAAGTAGACATAATTGGTCTCGAGTCGGTGCCAGCTAAATGTGTCAAGTCCGGTTCTCCGCTTTACACTATGGCTGCGTTCACAAAAAAGAGGGCGTTTGACGTCATATTATTGTACTTCTGCGCAAAAATGAAGCGATCTCAGCTGGTGTATTTTGCAGAAGATGAGCAAGTAGTTTTTTACGGACTGTTGTGGGGTGTTCTAAAAGATTGCTATTGCCAAAAATCGAACTCCACACAAGGATCCCCATCGGAGATCCTGTCACTCACTTTCATGTCTTCCCTTACTCTTTCTTTGCCATTGAGTGACATGTTTAGCCTCACGTTACGGGTGCATAAATGCTAATTGGGTTGCCGCGGGCTGTGTGCATAACGTGGAAATTCATCATTCAAACAACATTCACCTTTAAACGCTGTTTTATGGACATAATGCAACGTATGAGCATTGCATATCAATACCATTATTTGAGAAGGAATCACACAGCACCGTGTAGTGAGAATAAATGTTCAGTGGGTGTTTGGAGGAATGTTGCCATGTTATATGAATATTCATCAATCTCATTTGAATAAAATGCTGTGCGGCTGGCATATGTTGTTCTCTTCAAACTGCTGAGCAGCTGAATGACAGATAGGAAGACTGCATGCAGAATGTGCGTTTGTGTGCGCGCACTCACTGCTTTTGCGTTGGCGGTAGAGGAAGAAGGCTAGAGCCAGCAGCAACATGAGCAGTAGGATGGATGAGCCCACCGTACCGCCGGCGATGACTCCCACTGGAACAATATCTAAAACGCACACAAGCAAAGGAGGGGCGGACGTGAGGGGCGGGATCACAGTCAAGGCTGTTCAACGGGTAAATCCTGTGGTCTCTGCGCTGTCTCTCAGCCATGTTGTAGCCTCAGCAGGGGATGAACATACTCTAAATTACGGGGAAGATCCTGGCTTTTGAAGTTGTTTGTGGAGAGTCAGCTGGAAGAATAAGAAGTCGGGAGGACGGACAGAGCGTGAAGGCATCATCTTAGCAATGAAACATGACATGCCATGGTGGGAACCCCAACCATCCAGATTGGACTTTGAACAGTCTATCAGGACTCAAGGCAATTAACTGCACACAGGTGTGTGTTCTGCAAAAGCTAATAACTGCCGGGTGTGGGCAACATACTGATGGAGTTTTTAACTCCACAAGGTAGCAGTAGGTGCTTTTGAAGGTTCATGGCCAACCCACTTTAAAATGTTGTTATGGCGACCAGCTCACCAGCGCTATTCATGCCTGCTGAGCAGTTTGCTCCTTACCGCTATTACAACATTGGCTCTGTTGCTGCTGTGTTGTTGCAATCTACAGTAGAACCTGGGTTTTTGTGATAAATTAATTCCAAAAGGTCAGACAAAAATGAAACGTACAAAAACCAGGGCAATTTTTACCAGAAGAAATCAGGTAAATCCCATTAATCTGTTTCAGACACCCAAAAATATTAATGAAAATACAATTTATAACAAATAACTATAGTTTTACATGCAGAAAACGATATAAAATAATTATTAACTTCAACATTTTACTGATGTTGACTTCCCGTACATCCTGACAGGATTGAATTCAATACTGTTTCTCACCTTCTTTATCAAAGTGCTGGCAATTGCAACATTCTTTGGACCCATGGTGGGTTATTTAGCAGTTTCACTCGATAAAAAAAATGCACGGACAACGGCTATGTTCACACAGCAGGTCAATTCCTATTTCTTTGCTCATATCCAACCTGTTTCTGATTTTTCTTTTTTTTCAATCTTTTTTTTCCCAATCTTTTCAAATGCGACTCAGGCCTCATTCATATGTGGACATAAATCAAATATGTATGGTCGCATATATCCGACATACAGTGTATGTTAACAAAAGGAGTGTATTGCCGTGCTTAACGAGGTACCGATGTAGGCAGTCATGAAAAGGCGTGGTTTATCCTGCAAGACCTGGACCAAGATAATCACCGATGTAGGTAAAAGTTCTTCTCATTCAAAAATTATTTTTATAAGTTATTAGTGAAACAGCTCTCCGCAATGTCTCACCACTCCACCCACACGCACGTTGGACCAGACGTGGCAACAAGTTCCATTTGGAAAAAAACTTCCATACCAAAATTCTTGCCATCGTTCTTCTTAATTTTCTACATGGTATCATTTGGTTGAGAAAATATTGACTCCCTTTGCACACCTTGAAATTGCCACAGACACATTCATGAGAGCATGCTAGTAGTGTGCGATGTGCGGATCGATACTGAAATGTCAAAGTCTCCAATGCCAGCTCAGTGTGCAAAGTCGATTGTACAAAATAGTGATACATTTGACACTTCAAGTATATGATTTTGTCCTTTGTATTTCTGATGTTCTATATTAGCTTGGCTATATTGTAAATCACTAACCCAATATACTTTGCGGTTTAAAATAAATCAGTAAATGACTATGATGACTTGTATTTTTTATGCTATGATTTGAAAAACTGTAAACTACATTTTAAAATTTACCAGACACAATAGATTTATTTGTATATAATATGCAATTGGTATCGCCAATACAAGCCTTAATTTTACCCAGTATCGAGTCAGGAATTAAATCGATGGCATCGCACATCACCGGAGCAAACACTGTGGCTTTAATTCCGTAAACACAAGGAAATGCGTGCTTTCCAGATGCTTTGTGCTTACATAGCAAGTCGCATTTGTTTGGTCATGAAAAAAAAAACGAATCACATGAAAACTAGCGCATACAGAAACTGAGGTGTTTTGTTTTTTTAGTTAAGTTTGACTTATTTCAAACATGCATACATTGTTACATTGTAATACATCGCATATTCACTACTCAACATGTCTTAAAAGGAGCAGGAAGAAGCAGAGTTTATTAAATCCTACCCCCTGTCTGTATCACAGCAGTTACTAATTCAGTTATACTGTAGAGTTGTGACCATACTTGTTAATAAATGGCAAAGCTTTTCCTTTTCACTTTCACTTAATAACAGTATATAATACAGATTTTTGAATTAACAGCCTCCAATTACTGTATGCAACTTGCTCAACACGTTGCTCAATTTTTGTTTGTAAGAAAGTATTAGTATATATTTTTAAGTATATAAGTATATATTTTTCACAATAAAAAATTCAGTTGCATAGAAATTGCCTGAATAAGACTCACTAAATAAGACACTCACGGCTATCTCGAACACACCCACATGCCTGAAGCGCATGCACACACACAAAAACAGTCCCAGAGAACCCACCAAGATTTTGCAGTCATTCTGTTGTTATGATAGGCTATACATTTAAGAAAAGCTAATATTAGGAGCTAAACTTTGCCAGATTGCTAGTGTGTGTGTGTGTGTGTTGCATGGGGTATACCTTACAGGCTGGGACTGGATATACTGTAACGCTTGCAGTAAGTTAGCACCCTCTAGACAGCTGCATAACTGTTGCGAACTGTCGCAATTGGATAAATAAATGCCCCATCTATTATTGAAGCATTTGGTACTTATTTAGTTAATTTTTTTTTACACTTGTATGACAGGAATGTTGAAATACTGTATGACTTCAAACATTCACTGTGCAGTTCATCATTACTTCACTTTACTACTGTTTTGACATTAGAACAACTCAACCAGCTTGTGTTCCATTTTGGAGATGATTCTTCTTCTTCCCTACCTGTCTCCTCCAGGGTGATGATCATGGTGCGGGGGCCAAAGGAGTTCCAGGCGGTGCAGTTGTAAGGCGAGTGGAAGTCTGACTCCATGACGTTGTTAATTGTGAGGGTGGAGAGCACAGCTCCGCCCTGCGATTGCGGCTTACTCTGCTCCACCGTGTACCTTTCCATCAGGGTGCCTTTCTCCTTCTCCCACACGTTCTCCTTCCACGCCCACACCTAGAAAAATATGGCACAGTAGGAGAACAGTCACTGTGCTTAAAAAACGACAATAAGGTAAATAAATTCTTAAATCACAAATTTTTATTGGGATGCTTCACACTCGCAGTTCTTTCTGTTTGCCACAGCATTTCAACTGCCTGAGTACCGGCTTCAAACAGTACGCCTGCTGCGTCAAGTCAAACTTGACTGAACAAACAGTGACTGTGATTGTGTTTGCTTCATCCAAAGGGGATGTTGACTGGACTGTTGATGGAAGTTAAAGTGAGCACTGAGAGGATGAAATTGAATATAAAAAACTTTTTTACAAAGGTCTGCAGTGCCACCAATCGCTTCAAGGACAATTCCATAAAAATAATTAAAAAAGATATATATATATATATATATATATATGTTCATGGTCATTTCACCCTCATTTGCAGTTATTGTACTTCACATTTTTATGTTGCTATAGCACTAATATATATTCCCTTGAGTTAAAATCATCATTTCATGCTTAAAAACATCAAATTGACAAACACTTGAACACATCTCTAAATATTCCTCTACATTAACAACAACCATAAAAGTCAAGTGAAGAAGTCTGTGTGAGCATAATAAAGATTCAGTCTCCACTGTGTTTAATTTGCCAGATTAAAAAAAAGATCATACTCTATATCCCCTTCAGGGATCAATAATACAAAGTCACATTGATTGTAAGCAGTATAACTCAAGCAAACATTTGGCAAGAAGACCAGCTGTTGTAAGGACAAAAATGAAAACTTTACTCTTATATACGTATTCTTATCAGTTTCTTTTACTATTAGAAAATTGGTGTGGGTACACAATTGGACTTCGTTTTCCCTCGCCCGGACGCGGGTCACCGGGGCCCCCCTCTGGAGCCAGGCTCGAAGGCTGGGCACGATGGCGAGCGTCTGGTGGCCGGGCCTGCACCCATGGGGCCCGGTCGGGCACAGCCCGAAAAGGTAACGTGGGTCCCCCCTCCCATAAGATCACCACTCGTGGGAGGGGCCAAAGGGGTCGGGTGCAAAGAGAGCTGGGTGGCGGCCGGAGGCAGAGGCCTTGGCGGTCCGATCCTCGGCTACAGAAGCTACAGTAGTTGTCAGTACGTGGAATGTCACCTCTCCGGCAGGGAAGGAGCCTGAGCTGGTGCGTGAGGTGGAGAAATTCCGGCTAGATATAGTCGGACTCACCTCAACGCACAGCAAGGGCTCTGGAACTAGTCCTCTCGAGAGGGGCTGGACTTCATTCTACTCTGGTGTTGCCGGCAATGAGAGGTGACGAGCAGGGGTGGAAATTCTTGTTGCACCCCAGCTCCAAGCCTGCACGTTGGGGTTTAACCCAGTAAACGAGAGGGTAGTTTCCATACGCCTTCGGGTGGGGGGACGAGTCATGACAGCAGTTCATAATACCCGCCCTTTTTGGAGTCCTTAGAAAAAGTACTAGAGAGTGCTCCCTCGGGGGATTCCCTTGTTCTGCTGGGTGACTTCAACGCTCATGTTGGCAACGACAGTGATACCTGGAGAGGTGTGATTGGGAGGAACAGCCCCCCTGATCTTAACCTGAGCGGTGTCTTGTTATTGGAGTTCTGTGCTTGTCACGGATTGTCTATAACGAACACCATGTTCAAGCATAAGGGTGTCCACATGTGCACTTGGCACCAGGACACCCTGGGCCACAGTTCGTCGGGCTTGCGGCCACATGTTTTGGACACTCGGGTGAGGAGAGGGGCGGAGCTGTCAACTGATCACCACCTGGTGTTGAGTTGTTTCCGGTGGTGAGGGAGGATGTCGGTCAGACCTGGCAGACCCAAACGCATTGGGAGGGTCTGCTGGGAACGCCTGGCAGAGTCCCCTGTCAGAAGGAGTTTCAACTCCCACCTACGGGAGAGCTTTGACCATGTTCCGAGGGAGGCGGCGGACATTGAATCCGAGTGGGCAATGTTTCGTGACTCCATTGTCGATGCGGCCGATCGGAGCTGTGGCCGTCATGTGGTCGGTGCCTGTCGTGACAGTAATACCAGAACCCGTTGGTGGACACCAGTGGTAAGGGATGCCGTCAACCTCGAGAAAGAGTCCTATCAAGCCATCTTGGCCCATGGGACTTTGGAGGCAGCTGACAGGTACCGGAAGGCCAAGCGGTCTGCAGCCCTGGCGGTCGCTGAGGCAAAAACCCGGACATGGGAGGAGTTTGGAAAGGCCATGGAAAACGACTTTGGGATGGCTTCAAAGAGATTCTGGACCACCAACCGCCGTCTCCGGCGGGGGACGCAGTGCACAGTCAACTCCGTGAATGGTGGGGACAGTGTGCTGTTGAACTCGACTCGAGATGTTGTGGACAGGTGGAGGGAATACTTTGAAGACCTCCTCAATTCCACCGATACGCCTTCCAACATGGAAGCAGTGCCTGGGGACTCTGAGTCGGGTTCGCCTATCTCTGGGGCTGAGGTCACCGAGGTGGTCAAAAAGCTCCTTGGTGGCAAGGCCCCGGGGGTGGATGAGATCCGCCCGGAGTTCCTTAAGGCCCTGGATGCTGTGGGCATGTCTTGGTTGACACGACTCTGCAACATTGCGTGGACGTCGGGGTCGGTGCCCTTGGACTGGCAGACCGGGGTGGTGGTCCCGCTGTTCAAGAAGGGGGACCAGAGGGTGTGTTCTAACTATTGTGGGATCACACTCCTCAGCCTTCCCGGTAAGGTCTATTCAGGGGTTCTGGAAAGGAGGATCCGCTGGATAGTTGAATCTCGGATTCAGGAGGAGCAGTGTGGTTTTTGTCCTGGTCGTGGAACTGTGGACCAACTCTATACTCTCGGCAGGGTCCTTGAGGGTGCATGGGAGTTTGTCCAACCAGTCTACATGTGTTTTGTGGACTTGGAGAAGGCATTCGACTGTGTTCCTCGGGGAATACTGTGGGGAGTGCTCCGGGAATATGGGGTATCGGACCACCTAATCCAGGCAGTTCATTCCCTGTATGACCGGTGTCAGAGTTTGGTTCGCATTGCCGGCAATAAGTCGGACCCGTTTCCAGTGACGGTTGGACTCTGCCATGGCTGCCCTTTTGTCACCGATTCTGTTCATTACTTTCATGGACAGATTTTCTAGGCGCAGCCAGGGCGTTGAGGGGTTTCAGTTTGGTGGCCGCAGGATTCGGTCTCTGCTTTTTGCAAATGATGTGGTCCAGTTGGCTTCATCAAGCAGTGACCTCCAACTCTCACTGGACCGGTTCGCAGCTGAGTGTGAAGCGGCTGGGATGAGAATCAGCACCTCCAAGTCTGAGTCCATGGTTCTCGCACGGGGAAAAGGTGGAGTGCCATCTCCGGGTTGGGGATCAGGTCCTGCATCAAGTGGAGGAGTTTAAGTACCTCGGGTTCTTGTTTACGAGTGATGGAAGGATGGAACGCGAGATGGACAGGCGGATTGGTGCAGCGTCTGCAGTGATGCGGGCTCTGCACCAGTCTGTTGTGGTGAAAAGAGAGCTGAGCCAAAAGGCAAAGCTCTCCATTTACCGGTCGATCTACGTTCCTACCCTCACCTATGGTCATGAGCTTTGGGTAGTGACCGAAAGGACAAGATTGCGGGTACAAGCGGCCGAAATGAGTTTTCTCCGCAGGGTGGCTGGGCTCTCCCTTAGAGATAGGGTGAGAAGCACTGGCATCCGGGAGAGACTCCGAGTAGAACCGCGGCTCCTCTGCATTGAGAGAAGTCAGATGAGGTGGTTCGGGCATCTGGTTAGAATGCCTCCCGAACGCCTTTGTGGGAAGGTGTTCAAGGCACGTCCAACCGGTAGGAGGCCTCGGGGAAGACCCAGGACACGTTGGAGAAACTATGTCTCTCAGCTGGCCTGGGAACGCCTCGGCATTCGCTGGCAAGAGCTGGAAGAAGTGGCCGGGGAGAGGGACCTCTGGGCTTCCCTGCTTAGGTTGCTTCCCTGCTTAGGTTGCTGCCCTGCGACCCGACCTCGGATAAGCGGAAGAAAATGGATGGATGGATTGTGTGGGTACATGTTAAACACAGGAAGTGAACATTAGTGAAACTTAGTGCAAGTGAACTATGGATATTAATCCATAGTAATAGCTTTAGGTAGGATTAAATGATCTTTGGGTCTTCCTTCTCTTTTTCAGACCTGTTGAATTTTATGATGTACTTCAATCAGTAGTGTGTGCTACTGTGATCAGGGAGACAGGTAGGAGAGTACTTGGTGTGTCATCTGGAATGAAAGTAGATAAGGAGACTTGGTGGTTGAATGAGGAGGTGCAGGAGTGTATACAGAGTAAGAGGTTAGCTAAGAAGAAGTGGGACACTGAGAGGACTGAAGAGAGTAGACAGGAGTACAGAGAGATGCAGCGTTAGGTGAAAGTAAAGGTGGCAAAGGCCAAACAAGGGGCTTATGATGAATTGTATGCCAGGTTGGACAGCAGGGATGGAGAGAAAGATCTATACAGGTAGGCATGGCAGAGGGACAGCGATGGGAAGGACGTGCAGCAGTACGGTTTTATGCCAAAAAAAGAGTACAACAGATGCAGTATTTGCTTTGAGTATGTTGATGGAGAAGTACAGGGAAGGTCAGAGGGAGCTGCATTGTGTTTTTGTAGATCTGAGAAAGCTTATGACAGGGTGCCCAGAGAGGAACTGTGGTATTGTATGAGGAAGTCTGGAGTGGCAGAGATGTTAGAGCGGTGCAGGACATGTACGAGGACTTTTAGACAGTAGTGAGGTGTGGTGCAGGTGTGACAGAGGAGTTCCGAGTGAAGGTGGGACTACATCAGGGATCATCTCTGATCACCTTCTTGTTTGCTATGGTGATGGACAGGCTGACGGACGAGGTTAGACAGGAATCTCCATGGACTATGATGTTTGCAGATGACATTGTGATATGTAGTGAGAGCAGGGAACAGGTGGAGGAGAAACTTGAGGGGTGGAGGTTTTGTCCTGGAATTGAGAGGAATGAAGGTTAGCCGGAGCAAGACGGAGTACATGTGTGTAAATGAGAGGGACTCCAGTGGAAGAGTGAGGTTACAAGGAGTAGAGATAAAGAAGGTGGAGAATTTTCAGTCCAGAGCAATGGAGAGTGTGGAAAAGAGGTGAAAAAACGTGTGCAGGCAGGCTGGAATGGGTGGAGAAAAGTGTCGGGTGTGATAGAAGAGTTTCAGCTAAAATGAAAGGAAAAGTGTACAAAACTGTGGTGAGACCAGCGATGTTGTTTGGTTTAGAGACAGTGCAGCTGAGGAAAAGACAGGAGGCAGAACTGGAGGTAGCAGAGATAAGGATGCTGAGGTTCTCTTTGGGTGTGACCAGGATGGACAGGATCAAGAATGAGCACATCAGAGGGACAGAGCATGTTAGAGGTTTTGGAGATAAAGTCAAAGGCCAGATTGAGATGGTTCCGACATGTCCAAAGGAGAGATAGTGAATATATTGGTAGAAGGATGCAAAGTTTTGAATTTCCAGGCAGGAGACCTAGAGAAATCACAGTCAGGAGGTTCAGGGTTCGAAACTTCGTTGGGCATCTTTGTGTGTAGTTTGCATGTTCTCCCCCTGCGTGCGTGGGTTTTCTCCGGGTACTTCTGTTTCCTCCCACATTCCAAAAACATGCATGTTAGGTTAATTGGCGACTCAAAATTGTCCACAGGTATGAAGCGAGTGTGACTGGTTGTTTGTCTGCCCTGCAATTGACTAGTGACCAGTCCAGGGTGTACCCTGCCTCCCGCCCAAAGTCAGCTGGGATAGGCTCCAGCATACCCGCGACCCTAATGAGGATAAGCGGTATAAAAAATGGATGGATGGAGGCCTAGAGAAAGACCAAAGAGGAGGTTTATGGATGTAGTGAAAGAGGACATGAAGGTAGTTGGCACAAGAGAAGAGGATACAGAAGACAGAGTTAGATGGAGGCAATTGATTCGCTGTGGCGACCCCTGAAGGGATAAGCCGAAAAGAAAGAAGAAGAAGAAGAATAGGACTTCAATCAGTAGCGTGCAGTCAGGGGGTAATAATGAAAAATTCACTCCACCAAGCGCATACTTTGCGCAAACGTCTTACATAATGAACTCCATATCAAAGGTGGAGCAATAAGCCGCTAACAGGCTGGATGGGACAAGACACCCAGGCAGAATGGGTCATTGTATTGCCTTTGCTTTTACTCGCCATCTTGAACCATCAAGTAAATGCAGTGACAAAAAGCAAATGGAAATGACAAAGACAAAACAGGAAAAGCAAGGACATCATGGAAAAAACAAAGACAACACAGACAACACGAAAAAAGAATATTGTTATGTTCTGCAGGACAGGAAGTAACACCTCCTGTCCACTCTTATTTTGGCAGACTGTGCTTCCTGCTGGTGTGAAGATGGAGCCACTTTAGCTCAGGTGAACACAGCAGGGACCAGTCCCTGTTACTGGTATTTATAAGCTCAGCACCATCGTTGTGTGGTTCATTAACTTGCCTGGTGAGTTCTATAACTTAGTCCATTGTTTACTCTTGTATTCTGACCTGAATTTCCACGAACCTTCACAGAGTTTTTTCTTCTGTCAGTTTTTGTTCTTTAGCCTGCACTTTTGTGAGTTCCTGTTTTTGTTCATTAAATATATTTTTTATTTTTGAACAACCCGCCTTTGTTTCTGCTTACTGGGGGTCAACTCCTTCTTCAGCTCTGCGAACCCTAACAAATATGACTCCATTTGCATATTTTTATATTTCTTCATGTATTTCCTTTTAATTTTTGATCCGTCTGTGAGACTCCTACCATCACATCACTTTGGAAATCAAGGTTCCAGAGTCCGGAAGAAGAAAAGACGCACAGACTCCACGTTGCTTGAACATTTCCACAGTCAATGTTGGTTTGGGGTGCCATGTCATATGCTGGTGTTGGTCCAGTGTGTTTTCTGAAGTCTAAGGTCAGTGCAGCCATCTAACAGGAAGCACTTCATGCTTCCTGCTGCTGACCAACTTTTTGGAGATGCAAATTTCACTTTCTAACAGGGCTTGGCACCTGCACACAGTGTCAAAACTACCAGTACCTGGTTTAAGAAACCATGGAATGCCTGTCCTTAGGTGGCCAGCTAACTCTACTGACCTCAACCCCAAAGACAATCTCTAGCAGGTGTCTCAAATGCAAATGACCTGCGAGATGATGTTTTGTCTTTATATGAAAATGTAATGTTAATGCACCCCTCAAAAGGAAGGGAAGAAAAGGCAACTCTTTATTAATGAGAAGAGAAAGATTAAAGTTCTCAATTGTTTATCCCAGTATTGGAATCGCGGTATGTCAATACTCAATATGATCTTCTCACTCAGGGTGTCAAATAGACATTTGTAAGACAATTCTGCATCGGACACTGGGAAGCAGGAAGTGCTCCCCGCAACGCTACAATATGAATGGCAAAGTGTTGTGTGCGGGGCTGATGAACCAACCAATCACGGTGGGGTATAACACTCTCGGTGAGTGACATCGACTGGGCTTGACGCAAGCAGAGAAACAATTTTTAATGAGTGAAAGCTAAAGCAGCGTTGCCATGGACATTTTTCTTCTGTGTGTATCTAGGTAAACGCGGACATTCGTTCCAGCTCGCTGTTCACGCCCAAAAGTGTGTTTTAAGTTGCTGGCCAGCCTGACATTATACGATGCATATATGTTATCTCTCTCTCCGAATAAATCAAAGTGTCTGTGCCCGGCGAGATAAAAGAAGGGCGGGGAACTCGTTGGTGTGGTCTGCAGTCTGAGTCCATTTGGCTCTGTGTGGGGGTGGGCTTTCGGGGGTGGGGTACAGTCGGGCTGAGTGCGCCGCGCAACATGGGCCCCCATCCGCTCCCATGTTAAATGGCAAGACAGTAGATGGGGGTTGCGGCGCACGGCGCGTTCCATCTGGTTGTGGCGTGGCCTCGCGTGGTTATGGTTTGGTTCAGAGTGTAGATCGCATTGATGGATTTTTTAAAAACTCCCGCCGGGAGGTGTGAGAGTGGAACTGATGTCAGGGTCATTTATAGGGCTGCAGGGTTCTACGTGCACCGGCTAAACACGACACGCCAAGTGAATAAAAATACCGTATATTCCACAGACCCAAAAATTTCTTTTTCTAAACAAATGTGAGAGGAAGCACTCCCATGTTCCTGGGAGTAAAAAGTAGGCAAAAGAAGCCATTTTTAGAAAAACAAAATTGACTGAGGTTAAAGAATTTTATAATGTAACTGAAAACTGAAATGTATTACTGATTTAAATACTTATTAGTTCTTAATTTGTTTATGTATTTGTTGATTGATTGTTTTTTAGTAGTTTTGTAGAGAAAACAGTTAAACAGATAACAGTATAGTATGTTCCACACAGACTGACCAAAGAAGGTATGTACCCAAGGAAAGTTACAGTATACAACTTGTTTACACCAGGCTCCTTGTTCCTTTTATTTTGTGTTTGTCTATTTATTTGTTGATTGATTGATTGACAATTGTATTAGTAGTTTTGCACACAACTTGTGTACACAAGTGTCCATGTCTATCTTATTTTGTGTTTAAAAAATATAAACATTTGAGAAGATTGGATTAAAAAAAAAAATTATTTAATTGTGCGTGTGTGCATGTGCGCCGAGGCTGCAGCCCAGCCTCAGCCAGACTCCGCCTCATGTGGCCCCAAGGTAAATTGAGTTTGAGACCCCTGATCTATAGGGTATTGTCAAGAAGAAAAGGAGATATGCCAGAACCAACAATGCAGAAGCGCTGAAGGCCACTATCTGAGCAACCTGGGCTCTCATAACTACTGAAAAGTGCCACAGACTAATCAAGTCCATGCCATATTGCTGCAGTAATTCAAGCAAAAGGAGCCCTGACCAAATATTGAGTTCTGCACATGTTCATACTTTTCTTGTTCATACCTTTCAGTTGGCCAACATTTCTAAAATCCTTTTTTATTGGTCATAAGTAATATTCTAAAGTTCTGGATAGAAACGTAAAAAATAAACATTTGAAATATATCGGTTTGTATGTAATGAATGTATATAATATACAAAGTTTCGCTTTCTGAATGACATTACTGAAATAAATAAACATTTGGGTCATATTGTAATTTATTGAACAGCACCTGTACATAAGCCAATACAAGGGCTGCAAGGGGCATCTTTTAACCTCTTCAAAAAGGAAAGCGTGTGTGTGCAAATGATCCACAATTGTGTTTACTAGGTCTGTCACATACCATCTGTCTTTTGCAGTTGTTGCCTGCTTGTGCCACTGGCAGCACGTTTAAGTTCCTGTGAGACATATGTCTGTCTATGGGCCACACTAGTACGGAGAAAACCAGCACACACACACACACACACACGCACACCTCATAAATTCCTGTAGACTTAAGATCTTGATTTACTTGTGTCTTGTCTCCAATAGAGAGGCAAGTCCACAATGTGCACAGAGACAGATTTATTTGGAATATCCAATGTGTGCGCACACACACACACACACACACACACCCTCCATATTTTATAAGTCCTTGTGTCTGTGCATTAAGCTGAGACTATAATGTCGTATCACATTATTCGCTCTGAGCTCTCTGCCAGTGCAGCAGGGAGCTGAAGGCTCCTAAAAGTTCTGATTTCTGTCATGTTGGCATGGCAAAATTGGATAATTGACGCTGAACCGTCGAGTGCTGAACCGTCGAGTGCTGAAATGAGTCTTGCCCTCCCTCCATCACACACACACACGCACGCACACACACATACACACACACACATGCGGTCTTTATTGTGTTTTTTTTCTAATTTTTTTTTTTTATTTTTTCTTTTTAAAAATTTTTTTTATTTGTTTTTTTCTTTTTTTTTTATTTTATTTTTTTTTTTTTTTTCTCTCTCAGCCACAATAATAAGCGAGCACCGCACACAGTTGTGCAGCAGTGGCCACACAGACAGACATTACATTAGAGCGCTCTGCAGCAGAAACGCTGCTTTGAAGAAAAGGGCTCTCCTTCAAGGAGTAACTGCGTTGCTCACACTGGGGGCTTGAATGACTTGAAATATAAAGAGCAATAAGCCATGAAAACATGATGCAACCAGTCAACTGTGGTCTTTCGTCATCTGCTGCAATCTAAAATCTTGATGGGTACCACACATTAAAAACAGATTTCTCTAAAAAAAAGAACATTGCAGCTGTTTTCAGTGAGTCAGCTAACATTGTCGTTTTCATAACAATACAAAAGACGGAATAGACTTACAATCTTATCAGGTGGGGGGGTGCTGGCAATGTAGCATTTGATTTCTCCTTTCTCCCCCCTGACAGCATATTGGACTGGGTCACTGGAGATGATGGGGGGGCCTGGCCCGGGTAGACAGAACAGGTCAGGGGAAGACACACTGACAACAATGTACAATACAGTATGTGTAAGTACAGGCGGTACTCGGCCACGTTTAATGTTACAATGTTTCTTTTCTGTCAGGTGGCCTGAATGTTGAAAACACTAAGCTCAGTCTGAAACGTTGTACGATTAGCAATGTTATGATATTTTCAGCATGGTATTTTTTACTTCTTCAAGCTATCACAGAATTTTCATTTTAAGCATGTGACAAATATTTCTATTTACTTATATGTGCTTGGAAGAGATTATGTATTTAAGGGGCTTTGTGCTATGTATTTATTTTGTATTATTAACTTTCATATGTCATTTCAAGTGACATCTTTCTTTTTTAATGTAAGATTCATGTCTACCAAATCCCTTGAGAGGGGCAGGACGTTGTTCTAATCTGGAGTTGCTGCAGGGGAGACGCGGCGAGCTGATGTGGGCGTATTAATACCCCCCTGGCTTGGTGCCTCTGTGTTGGAGTCATCCCCGGTAAACGAGAGGGTTATTTCTCTACGCCTTCGAGCCGGGGAAAGGGTCCTGACTGTTGTTTGTGTGTACGTGCCAAACAGCAGTACCCAGCCTTCTTGGAGTCTTTCAGAGGGGTTCTGGAGAGCACCCCGGCTGGTCACCCCATAGTTCTACTGGGAGACTTCAACGCCCATTTGGGCAATGACAGTGTGACTTGGAGGGGCGTGGTTGGGAGGAACGGCCTCCCTGATCTGAACCCGGGTGGTGTGTTGTTGCTGGACTTCTGTGCGGATCACAGTTTGTCCATAACAAAAACCATGTTCGAACATAAGGATGTCCATAAGTGCACTTGGCACCAGGACACCCTAGGTCACAGGTCTATGATCGACTTTGTAGTCGTATCATCAGACCTGTATCCGAATGTTGTGGAAAGGCGGGGGAATAGAGGGGTTGAGCTGTCAACTGATCACCACCTGGATGAGTTGGATGGTGAGTTGGATTAGATGGCGGGGGTGGATGCCGGACAGACCTGGTAGACCCAAACGTGTAGTGAGGGTGTGCTGGGAACGTCTGGCAGAGTCTACAGCTGACCTGGGAACGCCTTGGTGTCCCCCCTGTGGAGCTGGAAGAGGCCACCGGAAACTGGGAAGTCTAGACTTCCCTACTGAAACTGCTGCCCCCGCGACCCGGACCCGGATAAGTGGAGGAAAACGGAATGGAATTAATGTCTACATCAACAAGCATTAATCGTAGAATCAAATCGAATCCAAACATATTGAATCGTTTCGTTTGTACACTGCATTGAATCGTATCGAATGGCTCTGTTTTTAAAATATCTCCTTTTTGAATCGTATTGTAACCAGTGTATCTAAATTCAAATAGAACTGTCTATCACAAAGAGATGTACATCCCTAGTAAATAAGTAGGTAGGTCTGTAGCCTTGTTAATGCTGTAATGCATCGTGACTGACCGTTGACAGTGAGCATAACATCAGTCTCGCCCACGCCAATACGCGGCACAATGGCCTTGCAGACATACTGCCCAGCATCAGCTTGGCTCACAGACTTCAAGTAGAGCTGGTTGTTGTTGCTTAGGACCTGGGCACAAACACACAGAGCACAGAGTAAACATTGGAGTGGTAGTGCAGACTAAGACGGGCAGGAGGGGGCGAAAAAGCAGGAGAGCATGAAACGCATATTTAATTCATAAAACATGTTGATTTACTGAGCAGGCTCCATTAGTTTTTTTCCTGGAGCTTTTCTTAAACGGTTAGGCATGAATTAAAGATTTAAGATATGGAGACAGAGTCTTTCTACAAACTGTCTGCTTCACAACTAAGCAAACATTTATGTTGTCTGGGTTTTACATCTCAATAAAAGACTTTGTTGAGGATCCGTATGGTTCCAATGACAGAGGTTTCTCTCTAACTGTAAAATGAAAAAGGCTGTCAAAGGTCACAGAAACTCACCATGTTGGAGCCTTTCTTGGTCCATGTGAGGGTCAGTGGCGGATTGCCGGACCACTTGCAGTTTAGGGTGACGTCAGAGTTCACGTCAACCGCGACGGGCCGTGGTTCCACCACCAGGATTGGTCCAACTAAGACAAATGCACAAAAATGATCCTCCCTTTCTCATGACGGACATGTTATGTCAGGGGTGTCCCAAGAACATCCAAGGACCATTTGTGGCTCAGCTGCTTCTTTACATTCTTAAAACACAATTAAACAGGACTAAAAACTAAAAACATACAAAACAGTTTAAATACATATTTTGCTGTGGCCTAACCAAACTAAAAACAACAATCTATATATACTGCATACTATCACCAGTACAAGGTTTGGACACATTATAATGTAGCAAAAGTTAAAAGACATGAGGTCCACATTGAATGTTGCAGTGTACCCTGCATACTTGCACATAAAATCAATGAATTGCTCCACTTCACAGGTTTAAAAGACTGCATGTCTTCATATGTTGTAAATCTTAAACCATGCAATGGTACATTCAAATTTCATTTGATAAATCACAGATACAGATATGCTGGTGACGATGACGACTGGCAGCTGTCAACAAAAGGTGCGTCATCCCAAACTCAGCCTGCTATCATTCAAGACCATTCTGCACCGGTGTGCGCACACGCTCACACGTTATGTCCAAACGATGACGTTTGGACATCCCTGTTTTATGCCAGTGTGTTTTGTGTGTGTGCTTACAGTGGACGTCCACTAGGATGCTGACATTAGTGCTCCCCACAGCGTTGAAGACCTGACAGGACACAGGTTCCGTGAAGAAGGAGTGGTCGGCCGTGGTGGCAAACACGCTCTCTCTGGCACCCTCTAGCAGCACGCCACCTTTGGCCCACCTGACAGAGGTGCAGCAGACCATTGTTGTAAGTAAGACATCTTTTGTGTAATGAATCGCCAATTATGACTTTTATTAGCAATAAATGTAATACAGATGGAACACTGGAGTCAAAACCTGACGGGGTGATTGCAAATTTGAGAACTATATTTTTCTACTTCCATGGTTTATATGAACTATATATTGTGGTGTATGTGACTCCAAATCCTATTACTATACAACAAATCTGCCACTAGGTGACATTTTAATATTCACTCACTGGGCTTAGTGGAGGTGCATCTGGCAGAACTCCCGCAAATGGACCTTCCAGTGGAAGTCTCAAGTTTTTGCTGCATAGATTCAGCACTCAGTAGCATATTCTATAGCTCGGTGTCTATGGGAATACATGAACAAAAAAATATTTGCATTTAAAAATATTTCCCTCCTCCCCTGAGCCACAGCCTTATCGTGGTGGAGGAGTTTGCGTATCCTAATAATCTTAGGAGCTAAATTGTCGGGGGCTGTCATGCCCCTGGTAGGGTCACCCATGACAAACAGGTCCTAGGGGAGGGACAATACAAAGAGTGGCTCAAAAGACCCTGATGATGATTAAAAACATTGGACTTTGTTTTCCCTCGCCCTGGCGCAGGACACCGGGATCCCCCTCTGGAGCCAGGCTTGGAGGTGGGGCACTATGGCGAGCGTCTGGTAGCTGGGCCTGCACCCATGGGGCCCGGTCAGGCACAGCCCAAAAAGGTAACATGGGTGCCCCCTCCCATGAGCTCACCACTCGTAGGAGGGGCAAAAGGGGTTGGGTGCTTAGTAAGCTGGGTGGCGGCTGGAGGCCTTGGCGGTCCGATCCTCGGCTACAGAAGCTAGTTGTCGATACGTGGAATGTCACCTCTCTGGCGGGAAAGGAGCCTGAGCTGGTGCGTGAGCTGGATAAATTCCGGCTAGATATAGTCGGACTCACCTCAACGCACAGCAAAGGCTCTGGAACCAGTCCTCTCAAAAGGGGCTGGACTTCAGTTCACTCTGGTGTTGCCGGCAATGAGAGGCGACGGGCAGGGGTAGCAATTCTTGTTGCCCCCCGGCAGTTGAACCCGGTCAGCGAGAGGGTAGTTCCCTACGCCTTTGGGTGGGAAGACGGGTCTTGACTGTTGTTTGTGCTTATGTCCCAAACGGGAGTTCAGAATACCCGCCCTTTTTGGAGTACTTAGAGAAAGTATTAGAGAGTGCTGCCTCAAGGGATTTCCTTGTTCTACTGGGTGACTTCAACGCTCATGTTGGCTGCGACAGTGAGACCTGGAGAGGTGTGATTGGGAGGAACTGATCTTAACGCGAGCGGTGTTTTGTTATTGGACTTCTGTGCTTGTCACGGATTGTCTATAACGAACACCATGTTCAAGCATAAGGGTGTCAACATGTGCACTTGGCACCAGGAAACCCTGGGCCGCAGTTCTTTGATTAACTTTGTGATTGTGTCGTCGGACTTGCGGCCACATGTTTTGGACACTCGGGTAAAGACAGGGGCGGAGCTGTCAACCGATCACCACCTGGTGATGAGTTGGTTCCGATGGTGGGGGAGGATGCCGGTCAGACCTGGCAGACCCAAACGCATTGTGAGGGTCTGCTGGGAACGTCTGGCAGTGTCCCCTGTCAAAAGAAGTTTCAATTCCCACCTGCGGGAGAGCTTTGATCAAGTTCCGAAGGAGGCAGCAAACAGTGAGTCCGAGTGGGCGATGTGTTGTGCCTCCATTGTCGATGCGGCTGATCGGAGCTTTGGCCGTAAGGTGGTCGGTGCCTGTCGTGCCGGTAAACCCAGAACCCGTTGGTGGACACCAGCGGTGAGAGATGCCGTCAAGATGAAGAAAGAGTCCTATCAGGCCGTTTCGGCCATTGGGAGTCTGGAGCCACCTAACAGGTACCGGCAGGCCAAGTGGTCTGCGGCTCTGGCATTCACTGAAGGAAAAACTCGGACATGGGAGGAATTCGGAAAGGCCATGGAAAACGACTTTTGGATGGCTTCAAAGAGATTCTGGTCACCTAGCCGCCGTCTCAGGAGGGGGAAGCAGTGCACAGTCAACACCCTGTATGGTGGGGACGGAGTGCTGCTGACCTCGACTCGAGACGTCTCCCACGGACACGTCTTCCAACAGCAGTGCCTGGGGACTCTGAGGCGGGTTCGCCTATCTCTGGGGCTGAGGTTACCGAGGTGGTCAAAAAGCTCCTTGGTGGCAAGGCCCCGGGGATGGATGAGATCCGCCCGGAGTTCCTTAAGGCCCTGGATGCTGTGGGCGTGTCTTGGTTGACACGACTCTGCAGCATCGCATGGACATCGGGGTCGGTGCCCCTGGACTGGCAGACCGGGGTGGTGTTCCTGCTTTTCAAGAAGGGGGGCCAGAGGGTGTGTTCTAACTATTGTGGGATCACACTCCTCAGCCTTCCCCGGTAAGGTCTATTCAGGGGTTCTGGAGAAGAGGATCCGCCGGATACTCCGGACCACCTAATCCAGGCGGTTCGTTTCCTTTGTGACCGGTGTCAGAGTTTGGTTCGCATTGCCAGCAATAAGTCAGACCCGTTTCCAGTGAGAGTTGGACTCTGCCAGGGTTGCCCTTTGTCATCGATTCTGTTCATTACTTTCATGGACAGAATTTCTAGGCGCAGCCAGGGCGGTGAGGGGTTTCAGTTTGGTGGCCACAGGATTCGGTTTCTGCTTTTCACAGATTACGTGGCCGTTCTGGCTTCATCGAGCAGTGACATTCAACTCTCACTGGACTGGTTCGCAGCTTAGTGTGAAGTGGCTGGGATGAGAATCAGCACCTCCAAATCTGAGTTCATGGTTCTCGCACGGAAAAGGGTGGAGTGCCATTTCCGGGTCGGGGATGAGGTCCTGCCTCAAGTGGAGGAGTTGAAATACCTTGGGTTCTTGTTCACGAGTGAAGGAAGGATGGAACATGAGATGGACAGGCGGATTGGTGCATGCAGTGATGCATACCCTGCACCGGTCTGTCGTGGAGCTGAGCCAAGCCGAAAGACAAAGCTCTCAATTTACCGGTCGATCTACGTTCCTACCCTCACCGATGGTCATGAGCTTTGGGTATTGACTGAAAGGACACGGGTACAAGCGGCCGTAATTAGTTTTCTCCGCAGGGTGGCTGGGCTCTCCCTTAGAGATAGGATGAGAAGCACTGTCATCCGGGAGAGACTTTGAGTAGAACCGTTGCTCCTCCGCATTGAGAGTAGCCAGATGAGGTTGCTCGGGCATCTGGTTAGGATGCCTCCCGGACGCCTCCCTGGGGTGGTGTTCAGGGCAGGTCCAACCGGTAGGAGTCCTCGGGGAAGACCTAGGACACACTGGAGAGACAGCTGGCCTGGGAACGCCTCGGCATCCGCCGGGAAGAGCTGGACGAAGAGGAGAGGGGTGTCTGGGCTTCCCTACTTAGGCTGCTGCCCTCGCAATTAGACCTCAGATAAGCGGAAGAAAATGGATGAATGGATGGATGAATAATATTTCCACTCTTGCTAAGTACGATATGTGCAGCAACACACCACACAGTGTCTCTTTGTTAAGATGAAATAAACTGCAAAGGTACGCATTTATGAGCTACATTGTGGAAAACACAACAAAGCGTCCTTACAAACCGACAAACATGTTACCATGCGGACAGGCACCCCCTGCCTTGCCCTGAGTGTAAGGTTTTCCTGAAGGCTTTGCATAGTGTCTGCAGGTTTGAAAATCTGTCAGACCCACTAAGAGCTTGCTTTCTTCACTGGGAAAATGACATTTCATTTAATCTGTAATATGTAAAAGTGATTTTTAGTTTCCTCCTAACCTGTAGCCCATGATGGGTGGGTTTGCAGTGGCCTGGCAGGTGAAGGTGACTCTCTCGCCTTCCAGCACCGAGCGAGGCTCAATGGATAAAGTTACCGTCGGAGGATCTGTACAAAGAGACACTCATAGCGCAAAATTTCCAGATTCTAGTAAGCATAACGAATAGATATATAGTTATTTGGATTTCCTCTTAGAGAGCAATGCAGTACCTATCTATCTATTTTTAGGGTTGAGGTTTAGGGGTTGTGCGCTGCAAAAACTAAATTTAAAAAAGGTGCCCATTTTAAGCAAACATTTTTTTCCCAAAAAAACCTTATCTTGTTTAGCAATTTTCACATGTGAAGAATAATCTTATATTTAATAAGTATAGCTGGCCAATTGTTATGAAGACATTTTTCCTGGAAATTAGTTCTTTTTTCGAATAACAAGCTAAAAACCTTATTTTCAATATTCTTATAGAGTTCAAGAATATTTGTCTTAAAGAATAAAACTGAAATTGACTCACACACAGAAAATATATCTAAATATTTACTTTTTTTGGACCAATGTGAAGGCTGCACAGCAAATTTCATATATGGTACCAAGATTATATTACATTTAGTCATCAAATCTATATAAATGTGTAAATGTACTGTATTAAACTTGATTGAGGAAAATATTGTTCTCTTTTTATGTAGTCTATCAATCTAAAAACGGATCAATTTACATGCTTATAATGCCAAAAAAGAATTCTGACAGAATTTACGAAAATAGGTTTACCTAAATTAGGTAAATTTTAGATACAATCACATGTTTTTCTTTTTAAACATAAAAGTTTCCTCTACATAATTTGCTTCATGCTTGTTGAAAAGCTCAGACCGATGAAGAAGTAACCTAACATAACTAACAGGCCATCAAAGTCATGTATTAACTAAGAAATAGGAAAAAAAAATCTAGTTGGAGGTCTAAAATGGCTAGCGTTCCATCTTTCTGGACTGCAGTGCAATAATAATGCAAACATACGGTGCACGTTGAGCATGACGGTGGCTCGTTTGCCCATGGGGACCGCTGGGTTGCTGGCCACGCATGTGAAATTACTGCTGCTATCTGTGTCCACCGGTGTGAGAGGAAGGTAGCTCCTGGTCGTCACCCTCTTCCTGTCGGGCAGCACTTCCTGGTATGACGCCCAAGTTAGGTAGAAAGAAAAAAAAACAAATGAGAAAACAGAAAAAAAAAGAAAAGAAAAACAAATGAGAGCTGAAAGGATTGTGACCTTGCTGACCTTTTGAACCCACTTATATACTAAATACCACAGAATGGATGTTGGACTACCAGATGTTATACTACATTGTGCACACTGCTCTGACTTTTGTCTTAGAATTTATATTTAGCCGCTTAATTTTGACATCATATTGGCTGATGGGTCTTTGGAATGTATTAAAGTACATCTCTGAGCGGTTTGAAAGTCTAATGTTTCATTAATGGTGGTGTCTATACATTTCCCTCATGATAAGCGGCATAGTAAATTGATGTATGGCTTAGGGATGCTTCTACCGATTGACCACTGTTCAGCATCGGCCTATTTCGGCCTATTTGTGAAAAAAATAATGTGATCGGCTTATGCTGATAAAAAGTCTGCAACGCCCCTCACAAAAGCCGAGCACCTATGGCTGGCATTGCACTATTGCAGCCTGCAGAGACCTTTTTGTGCAGTGTAGTGTCTTGACCTAACTAACATATTTGGCAGTGTCGTCCTCCCACTTCCTTCAAAATAAAAACAACCAGAATTCAAACCAAATTCAAATTCAAACCAAATACCTGGCGAGGGTAGAATGGTAAAAAGCTTTAGTTTGGAATTTGAAGAACAACACTTATGGTGAGCTCACAGTCAGGTCAGATAACGCGGCCATGTGGCACTTGCCCGTATGTGTGTGACAGTAAGACAGCCAGGCTAATAAAACAAAAAAATAATTAATTTCATTGTCCTTTTTTTGAAATGTGGAGTACCCGAAGAAAATCCACGCACACACAACATGCAAACTCCATAGAGAGGTGCCCAAGCAGAGATTTATACCCAGGTCTTCCAAATCTCCTGACTTTGAGGCCAACATGCTACCCACTCGACTGTTAAGTAAAATACTGTATGTTTTTGCAAGGAATTCTGGGTGCCATGAAAAAAATTACGCCCCACCCTCCTTTTATTATTTATTACCTGTTTCTGGCAGAACGATTGATTAGTGGGCTTTGCTGTTGTTGACAAAGCACCTTTTCTGTGTTTGAAAGGAAAATGAGGCACAAAAACTAATCAATTTACTCTGCCTTTCTGTTCCTGATGCAGCGTGGACAACAATACGGACCTTGGACATGCTGTAACAACTGTGGTGTTAGAAAGACAAAACAATGGGAGATTAAACAACATCACCAATCAAGTCCCACATCTTCCAAGGTGTTCCTTCTACTTGTCCTGCTAACAATCCTGTGTAATGCTGAACTCTTAGCTGCTGCAGTCCAGTCCAGTCTGGTCTGGTCTGGTAGATACTCTAATTCCTCCTCTCAGCGCCAGAGGCAAAGAGCAAAAGAATAAGCCAACAAACAAATAGAAGAAAGCTGGACTCTAGCTTTCCTGAGAGTTGAAGATTGTTCTGCCTTTGTACTGGAACTTGTGCCCTAATCCCCCTTTAATCCAACACAAGGCATGTAAGATTAAGAGCCTGTATACATGAATCTTCCTTACTTGGTACCTTCACCAGGAAGTTTTCATAGTCTTTGTTTGTTCTTCTTTGTGTGCATTCTTCCCCCCCAAAAAATTTTGATGTGTGAAAATTAGGGGTGCTTCAATTAGAATTGTACGATTTCCGTGAAAAGCCACAAGATCTACGAATGCCAATAACTGCTATTCAAAGGCAATCACAAAAGCACATCACCTTTGGTGAAGTGAAGTATCTCCCACAAAACGACAACCATGTCTCTGTGTGGAGATAACTATTTTGCTGGGCATGCTACAAAACTTTAACATGGCGTTGACAGAGTATGGTGAGTTTTTGAGGCTCCCAGTATGATCGTCAAGCAAAAGGCAGCTAACAATCGCACACATGTGCAGGACCGTCAGAAGGCTAAGTTAATAACCCGAAAAATAACTGAATTAATCAGACGAGATGACCGTCTTGTCTCAGCAGTGGGAAAGATTGAGGTCGCCGAGTGCTTTTTCACATACATGAAATGTCCACCAATGTACACTCACATTCAAAGTCTTCTTGGTGTGTCATCCTCTGCAATGTTCATGTTCTCTTCAAAAAGCAAGTCTAATTATTATTATTTATTCATGAATTACTAATATTTAGGCATGTCCCAATCCGCTGTATTTTGAAGATCGATAAATCAGCTTCTGCCACGAGATTGGACTGATCCGAATGACGTATAACATTTGCAACTCTGGTTAACACACCATCGAACTGTAAAAGAAATTCGATGGGATGCCAAAAAATGTGGATTGGCACATCCCTAAGAATTTTATTAGTAATTTTTTTGGGTCACCTAGCAGTCAAAGGACCTTGGAATTGTCCTGACCTTTCCCCTTTATATGGGACCCTTGTACAATAAATGATGTGATCAGTATCGAACGATACCTTTCCTTATCAATCGGTATCGGAATCTGCAGCAAAAAACCTGATAGGAGCTAGTGATTTTTTTTTGATGGGACGCCCTTTTTGAATTGTGCACTTCTTTGAAATGTCAATTTGAAATGTTTTTTTCTGTAATCTATGTACTGGGGATGGCTAATCTGTTCCAGTATCTGGTGCACTTTTTCTAATGCAATAGAAATGACGACAAATACCTGTGGGTATTTCTGATCCATGAGCCAGGTCTGTGGTTTGATGTTGTCAGCAAACTTAGCCAAAACAGTATCAGCAAACATAGCTGTCTTCACTCATGCAATGCAGCCGTCCTGCTCACTCACGCTACACACTGCACACACTATTGGTGCTATTGGTGCCCAACCTTTTTGGACCCACGGACTGGCTTGTGCTCCTACAAACACCCACCATCCACCACTACAAGCCTGAAGTTTGTTTTTCAGAGAGAGGATTATAAAGTAGGCATTTGATGTGTTTGGTATGAGGCAGTGTGTGAGCATAAATTAATTTAAGATTGCACACCAAACAAATATGGCCATTAGCACTCAATAAAGCAGGGGTGTCAGACTCAATCGCACAGGGGGCAAAAACTCAAAGCCTACTTTATAGGGGTGTAACGGTTCACATGGATGTATTGAACTGTTTCGTTTTTGCATGTTCTGTTCGGTCCACTTGTTATATTTTATGCTATTTTTCTCTTAAATTATCTTAAATGTATTAATAGAGTGATCTAAGCGCTCCGCACAGAACAAAAGTCCTTGTCAAGTTTCCGCATG